>CAUZXS010003967.1:22500-32480 GCA_963585895.1 Sepioteuthis lessoniana | reverse complement strand
CCCCCATAAGTGTCCTGAATATGACACAAAACAATATGATGGTGAGGTTCCAGTATTGCTGGAGCTTTGAGGGGATGCGGAGTACCCCTTTATAGACATCACTCCCAGGTCCAATCTGGTCCGGAGTGGTAGCACCTGATAGGGTCCTATCTATGGGTCAAATAGAACTAAACTGCATACTTATGCTGAACTGAATTACTTGAAATAGAATTGTTTTGATATTTAAACGGCGTACTTATACCAAACTGAATTGTTTGAATTAGAACTGCTTGATTAAACTGAATAGCTTGAAATAGAAATGTTTTTGACAGTTAAAATATGTGCTCATGCTAAACTGAATTGTTTGAAATAGAACTCATCATTTGTATAAAAATGGATTTGCCATTAAATAACCTACAAAGTTGATATGCCATAAAACCCAAACAACCAAACCAAACAAAACCCGGGGGTCTTAATATCTAGATTTAGAATTTTATATTTTTGTTCCTGATCCATTTGGATATATCTGAATCTGAAATAATTGTAAATAGAATGTTGTAAATTACAACTAGTTAAAAGTATTCACAACTATTTCTTTAGTAGTTTCGTCTACAAGGTTTGTACTTGGTTAACCACCAGTTTATCAACTGCTATAAAGTAAAGATTTACACATGAATACAACAATATTTATCTTTAAAAGTGTAACAACTTAATAAAACCTACTTGGAATTTTTATTTCTTGTTATATTAGTTCGGTAACAACACTTTATTCTGAGATAAGAGTATTCAATCATTGAAATGATTTCATTATATACTAGCCTCATTCGAGTATTTATTCATTTGTGTCGTCTCAGGTATAAATTTCACAAATACTTAAGATATTAATTTAATATGAAATTTTAGTAGGGTACATCTCCCAGTAATTCAAAAATTACGCGTTTACTTGAAAATTTTCCTGTAATGGTAGCACAGAGTAGCGAATCAAAAGATATTTGTTCACGACTTAAGTTTCTCAAAAATGTGTCTTGGTACTTAGAAAATCTTTTGAAAGCTCTCTTTGCAGATTGGGTTGTCCACAGCCAGTTTTCAGGATTATAAAGAATTTCTCTCACTCATTGATCTCGTAACGTTGTTTGGTCACAGGGCATCACACGTGATATATGTCTTGGACAAGAATTGTTCTAAGAAATCCTCCCCACTTCAGATCCACGACTGGTTTGAATTATGTATTTTTTTCTCCTAGACCAGTCGCCATATCAAGGTTAAATTGCCCAGTCTACCCTACGATTTACCTATATCTGAAGGGAAGATATAGGTAAATCGTAGGGCAGACTGGGCAATTTAACCTTGATATGGCGACTGTATCTGAAGGGAAGATAGTTGGATTCATACCTAGCGTTACGGATAACCTGTGTGATCTCACGCAAGAATTCACACAGTATCTTCCTAAAATGAATAAGTAAGTAAAAAATAAAGTTGGCGACCGTAGTCGTGGCTCCTTTTTCGATAGCTGCTATATACTATACTTAGAATAACTTATGAATTTTTAACAAAAGACAAAAAAAAAAAGCAATTGTAAGTAAAGTAAAGTTGGCGACCGTTGTCGAGGGCAACCGGAAGGCGCCCTTTTCAAGGTGTAGGGGAGGGTGCCACTCCTTTCCCTGGATTGCTCCACTTTATCCTCAATCCGTACCTTATATTGCTGAGTGTTAAGCAAGGAGGTATCAAGTACCATTTTAAAAGTCTTTAATGACCTGGGATCGAACCCAAGTCTCCCGGACCATTGGCGAACACTCTATCCACTAGGCCAATGTGCTAAATAAATACACCACTAATTATTTTTGAAATAAGGAGCTGATTTTTTAAGTTAAAGATTCTGTCATTTCAATAGGAATACAATGCAATGAAAGCGGATATTATCAATACATATCATCGATTATAAAACTCTACAGCTTTCAAACTGTGTAAACAAAAATAAAATTCCGTGAAAAGGTGTACTTATTTTTGTACAACTGTTCATTTTCTAGTGAGTAGAGTGTTCGCCAATGGCCTGTGAGACCGGTATTCAATACCAAAGACTCAAAAATTGGTACTTGATACCTCCTTGCTTATTACTTAGTATTATAAGATACGTATCAATGGTAAACTGGAGCACTCCCGGGAAAGGAGTAGTGCCTTTCCCTACACCTCGGTGAAGTTGCTATTTTTAAATGAAGCCTTTGGGTCACTCTCAACCACGATCGCCAATATTAACTTATTCATATTATTCAATGTTGTCGAGGCTGGCAATGAATAATACTTAATCATATCCCGTTGATTGTATAATTTTATATAAAATCCTTGTATCTTTTATAAGATATAGTTAGGAATGTAATTATGTATGGGCGATATTATATATAATTTTGTGCGTGGGTGTATGTATTCTATTCTTATGTAGTTCAGATTATCCAGTTTTATTTATATGAATGCAACCAACGAAAGTGAAACACAGAGAAATGAAAGTAAATAAATGAATAAATAAATTGCACCATTTACATGAAGCATATTATCTGGGGACATGTGATGGTGCAATGTAATGTTCATTAGGTGACTGTTTTTTTTGTTTTTTGGTTTTTGCTTCTTCGTTTTCTTTTGTGTTTTCATTGTTAGTTGTATCAATTCCCAAGTCGTTATCGTCGTCATGGCGAGACATGATCCTCATTGGCGGCAACTTTTTCGACGAACCTTTAACCTACCCCTCACCTCTGTTGGGCGTGCCAGCGATTGCCATGAAAATGGGTTTGATTAAAAAGCAAAACACTTGCTTCTTTCTATCGGCAGTTTGTTATCGAAATTATCATCATTATGACTTGCAAACAACACCCGGGCTGTGCTAGTCATATTTACACTTGCCACTTTCTGTAAGAACTGACAAGCTGAGGAGAAGGAGTACAGAAAGAATAGACTGCTGATGGAAAAAGAGGGAACAAATACGAAAACGCTTCTCCTCTTTCTCATTCCACTATTCATAATAATAATAATAATAATAATAACGGTCACCAAAGGATTGGTATAGGGACTGGAAGACTTGGAAATAAGAGGACGAGTGGAGACCATCCAAACTACAGTATTATTTAGAAGAGTCTGGAAACTTGAGGAGACTTGCTGTCACTCAAACTCCAGCGAGAAACCACCGGCTGGAGTGAAAAACTCAAAATAATAATAATAATAATAATAATAACGGTCAACAAAGGATTGGTATAGGGACTGGAAGACTTGGAAATAAGAGGACGAGTGGAGACCATCCAAACTACAGTATTATTTAGAAGAGTCTGGAAACTTGAGGAGACTTGCTGTCACTCAAACTCCAGTGAGAAACCATCGGCTAGAGTGAAGACTCAAAATAATAATAATAATAATAATAATAATAATAATAATAATAATACCTTGCCAGAGAACTGGGAAAATGAAAGTGACGGTGAATCCAATTGTAATGGGGGTGCTCTGTACAGTCACTAAAGGATTGGTAAAATGAGTGGGGGACTTGGAAATTAGAGGATGAGTGGAGACCATCCAAACTACAACATTGTTAAGATCAGCCAGAATACTGAGAAAAGTCCTGGAGACTTGAGAAGACTTCCTGTCATTCAAACTCCAGTAAAAAACCATCGGTTAATGCTGGTGTGAAAAACTCTCAAATGAGCAACAATAATGATCTTAATAATGATAATTGGAAAAAGAAGAAGAAGAAGAAGAAGAAGAAGAAGAAGAAGAAGAAGAAGAAGAAGAAGAAGAAGAAGAAGAAGAGACATTAGCATAAAAAAGAGGGCAAAACAACAATATAAATTATGTAATAAAGATATCAATATAGTATTATTAATCATATTTACCAACCCCTCCGCTCGGACAGGATATGACACATGGTCAATTTTTAAGCGGACTTTCACAGGGTTGAATTCAGAGTTTTCCTTCTCCTAGACTAGGTGCCTCACCAAGGCTGAAGAACCTAGTCTGTCCTACTATTTACCCATAGCTGGAGGGAGAATAATTGGATTCATACCGTTCCCAAGGGTATTAGTGCTATGTGAAAAGCAATCAGGATTTGAACTCGTGTCACTGTATCCATTTCCTACGACGATAACCATTTCACCACGGGCACCATTACGATAACCTTTACACCACGGGCACCTCAATATAGTATTATTAATAATGTTAAATATGGCTGTCTATGGAAAAGCTTGTATGTAAGTGCAGGCTGTGAGCAGAAAGAAATGAGACAGTTAATCTCAAAATAAGCGCACAATACTCCAGGATTTTGAAATATAAACGGATCGCTCGGTCCAAAGAGGAAGACCAAAGCTAAAATTAGAGAACTTGTTAACTCGTGCGACTGGGTGGGCAAGAATTGTTCCAGAAGTTTAAATTTGACCCAACGAACACGTGGTATATGCACAACCCAGAATACGTCCTGGAAAATGAGACGCACAAACTCCGATAGGATTTTGAGATACAAACGGATCACCTAATCTCAGCCAGACGACCTGGGATTTTGTGATTCAAATGAATCTCTTATCATACTGCAGAGTGAATATGAAAGAAAACAAAAGATTGAAAAACTACATGGACCTTGCTAGAGAACTTAAAATTATGGAATATGGTGGCGGTCATACTCATCATTGTTGGAATTATCGGAAAATTCCCTGAGAACCCAGAAAAGAGATTGTGTGAAATAGAGATGAGAGGAGGAATAGAAACTATTTAGATACCAATACAACTAAGATTAGATAGACTACTAAAATCTGCAAAGATACTGAGAAGAGTCCTGGAAAGTTGAGGAAACTTGCTGTCATTTAGACTTCAGTGAAAACCACCAGTTGCCACTGGTTCGAAAAACATGCAAAGAAACTGCATTGCAGAAGTCTCATCAAAGGGATAAACACTTAGACTGACCTCTCGTAAGATACTCGGGACCATACTTAAAGTGGACCAGAGAAGAACTTCAACAAATGGTCAAGAGAAAAAAAACAAAAAAACTCATGACGATGCATAAGGCCTTACATCCCATAGATGATGTAGAAAGACAGTATGTGTCAAGAAAAGGAGGAGTAAGAGGACTCGCCGGAATTCAAGAAAGCGTCGATGCATCGAAACAACGATAAAACGACAAGAAGACTACATAAAAAACAATGGACTGATTACAACCACCAGAAACAATACAAACAACACAAGTAGCAACATAACAAAAATAACCGGAAAGTCAAAATAAGAAGAAAAACAACTGCATGGATATTTCAAGCGACAAACAAGCGAAATTTTACGCGAGAAAATTTGGACATGGCTAAAGATAGGAAACCTTAAGAGAGAAATTGAAGCTCTTCTGATAGCAGCACAAAACAACGCCATATGAACTATATAAAAGTAAGAATAAACAAGACGCAACATAATAGTCGATGTAGACAACGTGGTGATAGAGACGAAACGATCAATCCCAATATCTTCAATATAAGCGAATGCAGTAAATTAGCGCAAAAAGAGTATTAGACAAGAGACGATTGGGTGGGCAAGAACTGCACCAAATGTTGAAATTTGACCATGCAAACAAATGGTATATGCACAACCCAACATTCCATCCTGGAAAATGTGACACATAAACTTCACTGGGATTTTGAGATATAAACTGATCACCTAATCTCGGCCAGACGACTAGACGACCAGACTCAACAAAAAAAAAAAAAAAGATAAAAAAAAAGAAAAAGAAAAACAGAACCTGCTCAATAGTGGACTTTGCTATTCCGGCTGACCATAGGATAACGCTGAAAGAAAGGTATGAATCCAATTACTCTCCCTCCAACTATGGGTAAATAATAGAACAGACTAGGTTCTTCAGCTTTGGTGAGGCAACTAGTCTAGGAGAAGGAAAACTCTGAATTCAAACCTGTTAAACTCCGCTTAAAAATTGACCTTGTGTCATATCCTGCCCGTGTGGAGGGGTTGGGTAATATGGATAACGCTGAAAGAAAACGAAAAGTGAGATATGTACCTAGACCTAGTAAGAGAACTGAAAAAAACTGTTGAACATGAAAGTGACGGTGAAATCAATAGTAATTATTGCGCTTGATACAGTCACCAAAGAATTGGTACAAGGAGTGGTTGACATGGAAATAAGAGGACGAGTGAAGACCATCCAAGCTAGAGCATTTTTTAGATCGGCCAGAATACTGAGATGAGTCTTAAAATTTGAGGAGACTTGCAGTCACTCAAACTCCAGTAAAAGACCATCAACTAACACTGATGTGAAAAACTCTTAAATGAGTCAAATAATGATAATAATAATAGTTTGGAACTAAATAATAAAAGTTAAAATAATGAAAATAATGTGGAACTAAATAAAAATAGTAATTATTATATGGAACTAAAAAAATTATAATGATAATAATGAGGAACTAAATAATATTAATAATAGTAATGATAATAATTTTCAACTAAATAATAATAATAATAATAATATGGACCTAAATACTAAGAATAACTGTCCCCAGCAATTAGAGACCCAAAACGTGCCTACCGATGATGTTGAAAATACTAACGGTACTAATTGCGGGGTGATATACGATTCGCTAATCAGCCGCGGACTTTTCCTCGATGAACAGAAAGGATGTCGCAATTGGACCAGAGGTACAGGAGAGCTACTATACATTAGAGGGCAGGAGAACTTGGAAATAAGAGGACGATTGAAGACTATCAAAACTACAGATTTGTTGAGATCTGCCAGAATGCTAAAAGGAGTTCTGGAGACTTGAGGAGACTTGTTATTACTTAAACTCCAGTATATGCAATAATAATTATAATAATGATTAATGTGTAAATGACAGCTGGAGGATAAAGCCTCGAAGTTAAAATACAGCGGCATCTTTCAAAGAAATACAGTTAAAATACTGCGGCATCTTTCAAAGAAACCCATAATCCCTTTTGCGATTCATTATTGCGATGGGACCACAAAACTGAATCTTAAGAAAATACAAAAACGGCTATGGATTTTTTAGAAAGTCGAGAGAACAGATAAACCACCTTATCTATGGATGATGTCAAAATTTTCGTCAAGAATAAAGAAGAAAACATTGCACAAATCATCAGAATTTTTAGCTAACATATACGAATAAGTGAGTAAATTTGGCAACCTTAGTCAAGGGTGACTTGAAGGCTTCCTTTTCAATAGATACTACACCGAGGTGTTGGGGAGAGCGCTACTCCATTCCCTGGATTGTTCCACTTTTCCCTTGATCCTTACCTTATAGTGCTGAATGTTAAGCAAGGCGGCATCAAGTACCATTTTTGAGTCTTTGGTATGACTCGACTAGGGATTGAACCTCGGTCTCCCGGGTTATTGGCGAACACTCTACTCATTAGGCCAATGGACCGGTATTAGAATTTGTAATTGAGAAAAGTGCAGTGCTTATAATGAATAAAATTTGGTTTGGTTTAGCTAGGTTTTATGGCATATCAACCATTGTGGGTTATTTAATGCCAAATCATCTTTTATACATCCAAACAGTTCTATTTCAAACAATTCAGTTTAGAATGAATATACAGTTCAGTTCTATTTAACACATAGAGAGGATACTATCAAGTGCAACCACCCAGAGCCATGGTGGACTTTGGGGCGACGGAAATGAAGGGGTACTCCACATTCCTCAAAACTTCAGCATTACTGTAGCCTCACCATCAAATTATTCAGTGTCATATCAGGACCCTCGTTGAGAGAGTCTTACGCTTCTGCAGAGATGCAGTCGGTGTATTCTACAGCCCCAACCGACTGGGCCATGTTGCTTTTCTTTCCCTTTTTGTTTTCTTGATTCAATAATTCATGGTTTTTCTGTTGGTCCTTGTTTTTGTTTCTGTGTTCCTTTATTGCCATCGCTCCCAGGTCTACTCTGGCCCGGAGTTGTTGCATCTGATAGGGTCCTATCTATGGGTCAAGTAAAACTAAACTGTGTACTTATGTTAAACTGAATTGTTTGAAATAGAACTGTTTATATGTATAAAAGTGGACTACAATGGTTTTTATGTCATAAAACCCAACCAAACCAAATCATATATATCTAATATATTTGCATAAAGACGATTTCGCATTAAATAACCAACAATGGTTGATATGCCATAAAACCCAACCAAACCAAATCATATATATTTGATATACATGTATAAAGAGGATTTGGCATTAAATAACCTACAATGTTTGATATACCATAAAAACTAACCCAACACAACCAAATCATATATATTTAATATATATGTCTAAATGTGATTTGGCATTAAATCACCTACAATGGTTGATATGCCATAAAACTGTATCATATATATATATATATATATATATATATATATATATATATATATATATATATATATATATATATATATATATATATATATAAAGGATTTGGCATTAAATAACCTACAAAGGTTTTTATGTCATAAAACCAAACCAAACCAAACCAAACAAGCAACATGGACCCTTTATGAGGTAAACAAAGGAAATTACACACAAGGTGACGTAGACATGACCACACTTAGGAAGCCTAAAAAGAAAACCTGAATATCTGTTTATAGCAACACAAAAGAATGTCATAGGAACTTTGTAAAAGCTAAAATAGATAAGACTCCGGAGAATAGCAAATGTTAGCTTTATGGTGAACGAGACAAAAAATTCAACCACATAATAAGTGAATGAAGCAAACTTGCTCAGAAGAAGAACGAGTGCATGCATGACTGGGTGATGAAGGTGATCCACTTAGAATTGTGCAAATGAAAAACATTTTACCATACTGACATTGGTACTGCTAAAAATCAGAAACTGTCTTATAAAATGAGACGCAAAAAATTCTCTTTGACTTGGGGATTCTAATAGATCTGATTCAGACCAGAATTCAAGATCTAATTTTAGTTAATAAAAAGACTAAAACCCGACTTTTGAATATGTTTGTCCTTCCGACAGATCACAGAATTAAGTTAAGGAGAACGAAAACTAAATAAATACTTAGACCTTGTCAAAGAGTTAACAAAAATTCTGGAACATGAAGGTGACAATCATAGCAACTATAGTTGGAGCTCTTTGAATAATTTCGGTGAATATAGAAAAGAGACTGAGGAAATGGAAATCTGAGAAAGAATTTTGACTTTTCAGATCATGGCACTACTGTGGTGTGAAATAATGCTTAGAAAAGTCTTGAAGAGCCTGTGTGTAAAGCTCGCATTAACTAATCTCGGTCAGACGACCAGACCTTATAATAATTAACAAAAAAGAGAGAAATTGCAGAATTGTCATCTTCGCTGTCCCAACTGACCACAAAGTAAAATTGAAAGAATGCGAAAAGAGGGACAAGTACCTGGATCTTGGTAGGAAATTGAAAAAACCGTGGAACATGAAAGTGGCGATTATACAAATTGTAAGGATTGGTACAAGGATTGGAGGACTTGGAAATAACGGGACGATTAAAGACTGTCTGAACTGCAGTTTTGTTGAGATCGGCCAAAATACTGAGAAAAGTCATGAAGACTTGAGGAGATTGCTGTCACTCAAACATCATTGGAAAACCATCGGCTAATGTTAATGCGAAAAACTCTCGAGGAGTAAAATAATAATAATAATAATAATAATAATAATAATAATAATAATAATAAAGCAAATTTTCAAAATTGTCAACTTTGCTGTCCCGGCTGACCACAGAATAAAACTGAAAGAATGTGAAAAGAAGGATAAGTACTTCGACCTTGAGAGAAAAAACTATGGAACATGCAATTATACCAATTATAATTGGTGCGTTTGGAACAGTAACTAAAGGATTACTAAAGGGACTAGAGGACTTGGAAGTTGGCGACCGAGTGGAGACCATCCAAACTACTACATTTTTGAGAACGGCCAGAATATTGAGAAGAGTCCTGGAGACTGGAGGAGACTTGCTGTCACACTCAAACTCCAGTGAAAGACCATCAGCTAACACTGATGTGAAAAACTCTCAAGG
>CAUZXS010003967.1:2500-17500 GCA_963585895.1 Sepioteuthis lessoniana | reverse complement strand
CTTTTATCTTTAGTGATATAATTGATAAATAAAATTATGACAAATTTTACAAAATATCTTTTTAAATGCACGCACATAAGGCAGTTACCAAAGTACAATTAAAGAAAAATGTAATTTGTAACAACTAAACATCAGTAATGTCGTCTTAAGACAAAAGATGAATGAAATTTTTGATCAAACCAATTATTAATCAAAATTTTATCATTCGAAGACACACTTTATCTACCTTTGATCATTGACTAATTGTGTCACAATCAAACCATTACGGGGGTGTCCTCGTGGTGTAATGGCTAAAACGATGGACTGCGGAATCGTAGTAAGCGAGTTCGTACTCCAGCTATAACGTTCACTTTCTGGCAAATACCCTTGGGAAAGGTATGAACCTCCTTATCCTCCCAGCTATGGGCTAAATAGTACCACTACTGTTCTTCTAGGAGAATGGCTTTGGTATTAAATAACCTACAAAGGTTGATATGCCATTAAACAAAGAAACCAAACCAATCCAATCACGCTATTTCGTTCACTTTCGGGCAAATACCCTTTGGAAAGGTATGAACCCCCTAATCCTCCCAGCTATGGGTTAAATAGTACCACTACTGTTCTTCTAAGAGAATGGCTTTGGTATTAAATAACCTACAAAGGTTGATATGCCATTAAACAAAGAAACCAAACCAATCCAATCACGCTATTTCGTTCACTTTCGGGCAAATACCCTTTGGAAAGGTATGAACCCCCTTATCCTCCCAGCTATGGGTTAAATAGTACCACTACTGTTCTTCTAGGAGAATGGCATTGGTATTAAACAACCTACAAAGGTTGATATGCCATTAAACTAAGAAACCAAACCAAACCAATCAAACCAATACGTATATATTTGCATCAGTTTATTTATTCTCTGTAAGTCTACTTTAATAAACGAATATAAATTTAAATAGAGATATACATGTGGCCTAAAGTTTAAGAGCATTGAGAATAGCATCGACAAAAGCAGTTTAAAACTATCAGTGAATAATTTCAGCTATGTGTAAGAAAAGGTTGTGTGTAAAAGATGAATGTCGCATAAATTGAAGAAGCAATCATGAAGAAAATATGCTTTTGAATAATTTAATAGATCATTAAAAACTCTTTTGTAGTATATATATATATATATATATATATATACCACCCCATGAACGTAATCGTTAGAGAGTTCGCCAATTATTCAGGAGATCAGGGTTCAATACCGGGTTTATACCAAAAACTAAAAAAATGGTTCTTGATCGTTCCTTGCTTAACACTCAACATTATGAAATACGGAACAATGGTAAGTGGAGCAATCCTGCGAAAAGAGTAGCGCGCTCCACAAAACCTCGATGTAGTAGCTATTGAAAAAGGAGCCTTTGAGTCACCCTCGACCCCGGTCGGCCAACTTATATATATATATATATATATAGAGAGAGAGAGAGATAGAGAAAGAAAGAGATCTCAGAGAGTGAACAAACTTGTAACAATAAAAAGCAGTACTGTTGCTACTAGAAAACGGTCGATTTTTGATTATCTTGAAGTTTTGATTATCTTGAAATATATCCATTTTTCTCCATTATCAAGTTTTGCAGAAACCTTTATTGAATGCATACCGAAACATTGCGTTTAAGATATGTGTAAAAAAACGTTCTTTTAACACAGTCGACAAATAGTAAAAATGATTCTTTCGTATGTATATTTTGCATCATAGATCCATGAAAGCTATTTTTGATATGAAGATTAGGTCCTGAATCATTAAACTAGTGGAAAATACAAGAGTCAACGAGTTTGATAGACAACCGTTGAACTCCAGATCAATCTAAGATCACTGCCCTGATTGGATGCTTTCAGTCAGGTTCAAGAGTTAGAATAAGTCAGTTAGTTAGTGAGATGCGCTCAAAGCCAGCGGTTGAAAGCTCCATCTTGTTTTCACTGATTCTCTGTTTAGGCCGAGCAGATAATGATGGGAAAAGTCATCAACAAATGAAAAGATATGGTTTGGTATTATGGCATATCAACCATTGTTGGTTATTAAATGCCTAATCTTCTTTTTACATATATATTGAATGTATTATTTGTAAAAACATTCTGAAGATACACACATGCTAAATTGAGTTGATACAAATAGAACTGTTGGTTCATTTAACTAAGTTGTTTGTTTACACTCAGTTTAAATTATAGGACCCTATCAGGTGCTACCACTCCGGGCCTGAGTGGACCTGGGAGCGATGGCAATGAAGAGGTACTCTGGATTCCCCAAAGCTCCAGTGTTTAATGATAAATACTGGGCATTCGTTGGTGGTGGGGTTCTTACTCCTCTGCAGAGATGCAGTCGATCTATTCTACAGCCCCAGCCGACTGAGCTGAACAAAGGAAAAGTAAACACATGCCATGGCGATCGCGTTATCATTCCTCATCAACGAATAAGAACAAGGATAGCAACATGGAAATAATATAAAAAGAGACCGAGGCAGCAAAACAAAGCAATCGGAGAAGAGACGAAATGAAATGAAGAGAGGAAAGCTGACCAATCGTAGAGTATGGCCAACATTTATATTCATACACATAATCATATTACAAATACATATATGCATAGATCGGTAGAATGAGGATCATGTAAGCACGTACCACATCTACCAATTGCATGAAAAAAATTCTCTAACTCTTCTCTCTAAAAAACATTAAACTTTGAATTTTTTCCGAATGTTCATAGCTGCTGATAAAGTTTTTTGTTCTTTTTATATGTTGAAAAAAATATATTGTTGTTGATTAGATACATATAATAACGCGGGTTAATTTCTTTTTGTTTGAAATATAATTTTTCAAAATTGGATTCCGTGATAAATAACTTATAACAATAAGGAGGAAGGAGCCCACGTGGCTGAGTGTCCAAAGTTCTGGACTGTGACATCATAAGTAAGTTCGAACTTGAGTGGCGCTATTACGTTCACTTTCGGACAATACGCTTGAAAATAAAAAGTATGAAGCTCCTTACGCTCAAGCCATGTGTTAAATAGTACGACTGCTATCCTTCTACAAAGGAAGTTTTGGTATTAAATAACCCATGAACGTTATATGCCATTAAACAAAGAAATCGAACTGAAACCGAATCATATCAAATTGATTAACACATTTAAGACGTGATAATAATTCAAACCTAAATATTGGGTGACTTGAATATCTTTATAATAAAAAAGTATTTTGTCAGATGTTTCTACTCAATAAAGGTCCTTTTAATTTTTATTATTCATTTACTTTTATTGTCAAATGACTGACGAGTATTCTAAGTTTTCGTGTGTTCCCAAGCACACCATTTGATCGCATGTCTTTTCATTCAATATTTTCCTCGCTTATTTTTGAAACGTAAGTGAATATTTTAAAATATTTGTTTGTGTGTATTTATTTAACTATTCCCTCATGAGAATTCTGCGACACAAGTTCAGTTTTAAGCAGAGTTTAACCGGTTTGCGCTGAGAGTTTTCCTTCTTGACTAGTTTTCATACCAAGTTTAAAGAACCTAATATGTCCTATTAGTAACCCATTGCAGAAGAAGAAGAGTTAGATTCATAAGGTATTAGTGCTATGTGAAATACAAACAGCTTAGTCTATGATTTGAACTCGAGTCGCCTTAACTATTACACCCGAGCACCTCCCTCTATATTTGTTTATATGTATATTTCTATTGACTGGAAATATGTTCCCTTTATCTTATTTACATAAATCTTTAATATTATAATTCGTGCATTTTTCTTTCTTTCTTTCTTTCTTTCTTTCTTTCTTTCTTTCTTTCTACAGTACTTCAACACGTCTAGGGTTATTTTATGTCATCAACATCCGTGCTATTGAATATATATAAAAACTAATATATATATATTTATTTATTATTATAACATATAATAGCTCTATCACAGATATTGAACACTCTCCAAATTATACCGCATTTGGTCTGCCACAAACCCTCGAAGTGTGATAGTGACAACTATCCACTGCTGTAATATATATATATATATATATATATATATATATATATATATATATAGTTTGTTGGAAACATTTTAAAACGAACCAGAACTCATTTGTTTACACACGGTTAAACGGTTTAAAATAGAGGGAGTAATTAAATATTTCTATTTGAATCAGAGAGAGAACCCCAAAAAGTACTACCATCCGGGTTTAAGTAGATCAGAGAGTAATAATAATGAAGGATTGCTCTACATCCTCAAAAACTTCACGATTGGAGTTTCACCATCAGGTTATTTAGTTATATGCCAGGACACTCGTTTTTGGTGGTGGGAGTCTTAACCATCTTCAGAGATATAGTCGGCGTGCTCTGTAACCAACCGCTCGGGGAGTAATAGCAATGAAGGAGTACTCCTCAGATCTTCAGAACTGGAGTCTCGCCATCAGATGCAGTTTAGTGTTAAAACCAGGACACCACTTTTTTTTAGGGGAGGGTTCTTATTCATCTGCAGGGGATACAATGTTTTTAAGCCCCACTGACTGGGTGAAAAATATTTATGGACATGTTTATAAAAACAAGAAGCCATTTTGTTTTGTTGGTTTTTGAATATGATGATTCCCCAAATTACCCACAGTTTCAGTTTTCAGTAGTCAACCCCGAGAAAAAAGCAATTTATTTAGTTTTTTGTAATAGTAGTCACAAAACACAAGAGGAGCGTTGGTGATAATTTTGATTTGTGAAAGTGAAAGTGAAAGTGAAAGTTAAAGAAGCTATAAAATGTTCCTTTTAAGACAAAACTGAACTTCTCGACTTGATAAGAAAAGGCAAAGCATCGTTTTCTGAATTAGGTAATATTTACTGAAAAAACTAATATTTTATCCGTTACATAACTTTTCTTAATGTACATTTTTAAAATTGTTATATTCTATAATTTTTATTGCTAATCTCTTGTCTGATTTATTAATTAAACTTCGTCATACGTCTATATGTAATGGGAACAGTCGTATATATTTGGTTCAGTACTTCTGCTGGGGCACTTGGAAATTATCCAGCGTGAACGAGGACTTCCGTATCCTTATTATTACTATCAAAACGTTACAGAACTATAATTGAATTAGCAATGGTCAATTGTTCAACGAGTTGTATTTGTAATTCAGAAATTTTTTGTAGGAAGATAAGTTGGAAGACACGAGAAATTCAGAAAAATTTCGGCTGGAGCTTTAGAATACGCCGACTGCACCTCTGTAAAGGGGTAAGATTCTCCACCCCACCACCAGCGTCATGGATATGACACTAAACTACATCTGATGAGGCTCCTGTCCTGGAGCTTTGGGAAATGTGGAGTATGTCATACATTGCCATTATTGTCTGGTTCACTCTAATTCGGAATGGTAGTACCTACAATGGGTAAAATAGAACTATTCAATCATTTACTATGCTTGAAACCATTTAACTGTGAGAAAACAAATCACAAATATTAAATAGAATTATTAGTGTTAGATAACAATACTTGAAGCCATTTAAATGTGTGCAAACAAATAAGCTCTGGTTCGTTTAAAAAACTATTCACTTCCAAATCACACACACACACATGCACTCTCTCTCTCTCTCTCTCTCTCTCACACACACACACACACGTGTGTGTGTGTGTGTGCGTGTGTGTGAATTAACATGTTCTGGCATTAAATAACGCACCAAGGTTAATATACCAGAAAATTCAACGAGACAAAATCAGTGGTGTAATGGTTATCGTCGTAGGAAATGGACACGGCGACACGAGTTCAAATCCTGGACGAGAATGATTTCATTTCACATAGCACTAATACCCTCGGGAAAGGTATGAGTCCAATTATTCTCCCTCCAGCTATGGGTAAATAGTAGGGCAGACTGATTTCTTCAGCCTTGGTGAGGCAACTAGTCTAGAAGAAGGAAAACTCTAAATTCAAACCAGTTAAACTCCGCTTAAAAATTGACCTTGTGTCATATCCTGCCCGAGCGGAGGGGTTGGTAAATAAGAAAATCAGAATTATTTGTTCTAGTAGGAGAGCTTCTTTGATTAGGTCAGCTAGGGTATTGTAAAAAAAAGTGTTTCTGCTTTTAATAATATCTGAAGAAATATAAATTTGTGAACTTTTTTGATAAAAATAAAACAGATTTTAATGTTTGCTATGATGTGATGTTGACTTTCAGTACAAGTCTCATTGATGAATTAGGAAATTCTAACGACACTTTGTGAGTCTTAATAGATTGTTCTGATATAACTCTGTATCGTTCAAAGAAAATCTTTTTTCTGCTTTGATGAAACTGACTTTTTAGAACAGTTACCATAATGCCTTTAAATTTGAAGCCAATCTTAATACGTGCAAAGTTCTTAGTTATTTTCGTTTAAAGAAATTCATCTATGATGTGTTTGCCTGATGCATTCACTTAAATACAATTTATTATGATCTCACTCTTTGCGAATATTTTACATCAGTTTTAACTGGTGGTTTTTCGTTGGCTTTTGAGTGACAACAAGTCTTGTCTGGTTTGCAATAAGTATTCTAACTGATCTTAACAATGTTTAAATCCGGATGGTGTGGTTCGTCCTCTGATATCCAATTCTTCCAGTCTTTTTTTCAAGTCCTTTATGACCGTTTCAAGCGAACTAGTTATAATTGATAACACCGTCACTATCATTTTGCCCACCTTTTTTTTCTAGCTTTCTAGCAAGATATTAGTATTTTATCCATGCTTTTATTTTCTCTCTGTTGTTCGTTGGAATGGCAAAATCTATTAGATGTCAAGTTATTTTTTTCTTTTTAATCAACACAATCCAGGATTTATTTGTATCTCGAAATCTCAGAGAATTTTATAGGTCTCATTTTCTTAAACAGATTCTGGTTTATGCTTAAAGGATTTGTTAACATTGTCCGATTTTAGTCTCTTGGACAATTCCTTGTTGATCACCTTTCCTACTCAGTCATATCTTCTTTTGTATTCCTTTTGTGCAAGTTTGCTGCATTCGCTTATTATATGATTAAGTGTTGCATCACTGTTACCATATAACCAACTCTTGCTATTCCGTTGCGTATTATCAGGTTCTAATTCGATATAATTAGCCTTTATGGCATTATTTTTCACCGTTATTAATAGAGATTTATAATAATAATAATAATAATAATAATAATAATAATAATAATTATTATTATTATTATCATTATTATTATTATTATTATCTACTCCTTTTCGAGTTTTTCACATCAGTGAAATTTGAGTGATAGCAAGTCTTCTCAAGTCTCCCGGGATCTTCTGAGTGTTCTAGCAGATCTCATCAATGCTGTAATTTGGATGGTCTCCACTCGTCCACTTATTTCCAAATCCTCCTGGCCTTGCACCAATATTTTGGTGACTGTATCAAGAGCACCACTTACAATAGGTATAACCGTCACTTTCATGTTCAACAGTTTTTTCAATTCTCTAGGAAGTTCTAGGTACTTATCCTTCTTCTTCTTATTTCACTCCTTTCGATTTTTCACACCAGATTTAAATGGTGATCTTTCATTGGAGTCTGAGTGAGATTAACTCTCCTCAGGTATCCAGGACTCTTCTCAGTAATCTGGCCAATCACAACAATGCCGTAGTTTGAATGGTCTCCTCTCGTCCTCTTATTTCCAAATCCTCCAGGCCTTGGATCAATCTTTTGGTGACTGTATCAAGAGCATTAATTACAATTAGTATAACTGTCTCTTTCATGTTCCACAGTTTTTTCAATTTCCTAGCAAGGTCCAGGTACTTATTCATCTTAGTGTCCGATATAAAGAACTAGATATTTCAGCATGGTTTCTACTACAAAACTGCCACATTTGAAGTTCTTATATGGAAAAAATAAGTTCAGTTTCTGAGACCAAACTGAAAACTTGTGAAGTTCGGAATGGTTTTGACTTGAATCAATGCAGCTTTAGAATTTGGTGTTCATGAAAGGAAAATCTATATTTTCATTAGAAGCAATACTATTTGTTGACTTTAATCTCATGTGTTCTAGTTAACAGATTTGTTATATTTTTCGGGCACAAATCCCATCTGAAGACAAGGAAGCATTAGAGCAATTTTTCATAAACGGAGCACAGGTTTTTGGATTTGGTTGAATGCACCTTTGTAAAGTAACCATTTGTATGCTTTGTAAAAAAAACTTCTTTGATCGTTTGAAAGTTTGTGAAATTTTAGAATAAATTTTCCTTGAAGTATTATAGATTTCAGTCTAATCTGATGCGACGATGTTTTTATTAGATTCTTATTTGTAGAATATTTCAAGATAATTTTAGTAGAACAAGTGCGATGTGTTAAGATGTTAATTTGTTTTTATTACAAATCCAATTCTAAATGTTCGTGTCCTTTTAAAGAATAGGAATATCCAGAATAATTTGGTGCAGCTTTTGAGATGTTGTTTGGTAAAGTTTTATCAAAAGATTCGATTCCATGTTTCTAAATAAGAGTCAATTTTAAAAGTAGAGAATTTTAAAATTAATTTCTGTCGATTATTTATTTGAGGTGTGCCTTGTAAAAAATGTTTTCAAATACTTTTTACAGATTTACTAACTACGCCCAGACCACCGATTCTAGTTTTGCATTCAATTATTTCACGATTGGTTTCTTTGCTTAATGGCATCGCAAGATTTATGGGTTATTTAAAGTCAAGGCGACCTTGTAGAAGAACAGTAGTGGCACTATTTAGCGCATAGCTGTGGGGGATAAGGTTTGTTTTGGTTTGTTTGTTTCATGGCATATCAACCTTCATGGGTTATTGAATGCCAAAGCTATCTGTGTAGAAGAACCGAAGTGATACTATTGAGCCAATGGAGGTGCCTGTGGTGTAATGGTTATCGTCGTAGGAAATGGACACGGCGACACGAGTTCAAATCCTGGACGAGACTGATTGCATTTCACATAGCACTAATACCCTTGGGAAAGGTATGAATCCAATTATTCTCCCTCCAGCTATGGGTAAATAGTAGGACAGACTGGGTTTTTCAGCCTTGATGAGGCAACTAGTCTAGGAGAAGGAAAACTCTAAATTCAAACCAGTTAAACTCTGCGTAAAAATTGACCTTGTGTCATATCCTGTCCCAGCGGAGGGGTCGGTAAATATGATTAAACTAATGGCTGGGTGGGTTATAAGTTTGTTTCTTTTTTTTAATGGCATATCAACTTCTGTGAGTTATTTAATGCCTTGACCATCCTTGTGGAAGAATAGCAATGATACCCATAGTTGAGTAGATACGAGGATTCATACTTTTCCCAAAGTTATTTGTCTGAAAGCGAAAGTGATACCGCGACTAGAATTCGAACTCGTTTACTTTGTGACCATATATAAGCCTTTACGCCGTAGGGATTTCTCCTCTTTCCCTATTGGTCACTTTAATTGCCTATTTCTGTAAATTATGTAATACCAAATCCCCCTTTTTTATATCAATTTTCTTTCTTTTTTCTTCTTTAGAATTTTTGGAGCTTGTTATTGTTAACGTCGATGATCAAATTCGAATTAACTATTCATATCTGCCGGTATATTTGGGTACATCACTTTATATTACCCAAGAAAAATATTATAGATAAGCACACTTAGATGATATCCACCATGTTTTTTCATTTAGCAGTAAATAAACAGATAGAACTTAGAATATTCTTTTTTTTAATTGCCAAACATTCTGGCTTCATAAAATATATCTTATATTTGTAAAGTCGGCGACCATAATCAAGGGCGACCAGAGGGCTCCCTTTTCAATAGCTACTACACCGAGGTGTAGAGGAGGGCGCTACTTCTTTCTCTGGATTGCTCTACTTTACCCTTGATACGTACCTTATATTGATGAGTGTTAAGTAAGGGGGTATCAAGTACCATTTTTAAAGTCTTTGGTATGACGAGATCGAAGTCAGGTCTCCCGGACCATTGGCGAACACTCTACCCACTGGGCCAATAAGCTGGTTATATTTTATATAAACTATACTAAATTATCTAAATTAATGATATCATTTTTTCCAATCAATGTGGAGGTAAATATTGATTAACTTAAATTTTTAGGAAAAAATATGGAAAAAATCTTGTAATTTGTATTCCTAAAACAAATACTAGCAGAAGTCTATGCATGCAAATCGGTCTACATTCAAATGAAAGTTCTGGTGACCTCAACAAGCAGTTTGGTATAACTTATTGAAAAAAATTAACGTGACTCCATAAAGGAACTGTCAATTAAACCGACTGAAAAGATAGATGTTACTTCTTATACATAATACAAATCAGTACAAAAGGTTGACGCAATTTTTATTATTATTGTTATCGAAATATTTTACTCTCTTCAGTAAATGAATAAATAAATAAAATCGTCATTATTGTTAGAACAATAACTGCATCAGCATCATTATATCCCTATTATCATAACCTTTTGTTCTCGCGATAGCTATTACTCTACTTCTCATTAATACAATCGGGGGTGTCCTCGTGGTGTAATGGTTAAAGCGATGGACTGCTAAATCGTAGTACGCGAGTTCGTACTCCAGGCGCGCTATTACGTTCACTTTCGGGCAAATACCCTTGGGAAAGGTATGAACCCCTTTATCCTCCCAGCTATGGGTTAAATAGTACCACTACTATTCTTCTAGGAGAATGGCTTCGGCATTAAATAACCTACAAAGGTTGATATGCCATTAAACAAAGAAACCAACCAAGCCATTATTACAATCATTATGAGCGTTATCATTGCTCTGCACATTGGCCTCATCTTCATCATTACCGTCAACATTATTTTTTGCTCTAAACATAATTCATGTAAATTTTTCTACGGACGGTCATATTTAACAAGAGTCATAATAAACACCACAGTTGAATGATTGGGTCACTTTAGCGAGGGGATAATTGTTGAAAAGCGTCGAAATCCCCAATGAACAAAAGACATCAGAGATGATGCTTCAAAGAGACATATTTTCGAAAAAAGTTATTGATATCTTTATCACATCATTTATATTTTTACCCCAATCTTTTATGATAATGCTATTGCCTCTTCTTTTAAATATTTTTTTCGTAAGCCACGCTATTACGTTCACTTTCGGACAAATACCTTTAGGAAAAGTATAAATCCCATTATTCCACTCAGCTATTAATTAAATACTACCACTGCTGCCGGGGAGAGTCCCAGTGACGTAGAGGCTAAGGAGCTGCACTGCAGCCTCGCAGTAAGCGAGTTCGAAATCCGGAGACGCTATTACGTTCACTTACAAACAAATAACTTTGGGAAAGGTATGATCTCCCTTATATCGCAAGCTATGGGTTAAATAGAATCACTGCTGTTCTTCTCTAAGTATGACTTTCGCATTAAATAAATCGCGAGGGTTGATATGCCATTAAACAAAGAAACCAAACCAAACCAAACCAAACCAAACCAATCTGTCATCACTGTTGTTCGGTTCTTGAGAATCTTTGTTTATTATAATTCTATTAATTATATCTTGGTTTCTCCTATTGTCATCTCCATTGTTATAGGCACACTATATATTACGACTTTTATAGTGAATGAGGCACTCTGAAGACATCCATCATGAAACTGGAAAAGAACAAGCAAAAGTGAAGTGAAAATCCCACCCCCAAACCAGCCATCTCAACAATTTTCTTCTGTGTCCATGAACTAAAACCATCAACCAAAAAATACCATCGATTCTTCTCTTCTTTCCATCAGAGCTTATATATTCCTTTCCATCCCCATATTCTTCAACTCCCTAACCGTCACCAAACAAACAAACCAACCAACAAACAAACGGAAAGAACCGACAAGTACCGGAACACCCCGAGCTTTACTCTGCAAAAACCCGCCGACCAACCGCCAGGGAATGTCGATGGCAGCTGCGGCGCCGACGGAAACGGCCGACAAAAACCGGAAACGGTCGAGCCCCCTATAATTTCCCCCGTCGGCCCCAGCTGCGGCGGCGGCGGAAACGGCCGGAAATTGCCGAAGCGGTGCAAAACCCTTTTTGGCATGTGAAAGAAAGGAGGCGTTTTGATGTCGGTTTTAAAAGGGGCGGACATTTTTGCTGATGACACCTGGGCTGGGGTGAGGGAAGATCGGGCCTGAAAGGAGGAGGAGGAGGAGGAGGAGGAGGCAGTTTAATGATAATGATAATAATGATGGTGATGCATAATGTCCCCGGCCACAGCGCACGTGCGTATATATATATATATACATACATACATATATATATATATATATATATATGCGTGGGTCTATGAATGTAAATATGAGCATTCACACACGCGCGTGCTTGCATGCACACACACACACACACACGTGTGTGTGTGTGTGTGTGTGTGTGTGTGTGCATATATATACATATATGAAATATAAATAGAATTATGGGCACAATTATTTCATTTCTAAGTTTTATGGAAAACTCATGAAACTTTTCGTAATTATTGTGTACATAATTCTAATATACATACACACACACACACATACGCACACACATACACACACATACACACACACACACATACACACACATGTATATATATATATATATATATATATGCGTATATTAGCAATGTGATTATATGGAAAATGGTAATGAAGAGAATTTTGATGATCCCAGTACAATTAAGAATACAAAGAAATACAAGCCGAAGACAAAGAGAATAAACAGAATGAAAAAAAAAATAGTGATAAAATTGGCTTATATTTGTGAGTACATATCTTGAATAGATAAAATTGTGTACGTATTTTTATACATAAGATTCTGGAGCAGGTTTTTCTGCAAAGATAAACGAATTTACATATAAAAGATGTTATAAAACGTACGTATACATAAATGTGCATAACATGTATCTCTATCCATGTGTATTTATGTATGCACGTGTGTTTGTATGTATATATCAATTTATACATACATACATACACACTAGCACGTGCATGCTGTAAAACACACGCACATACACTAACATGCACACACACACACACACACACACACACACACACACACACACACACACATATATGTATTAATGTGCAAATTTCTGTGTGTGCATGTAGATGAACATATATGTGGAAACAGGTATGTTCATTTTTGTTGTTTTCCCCATCAGTATTAAAATGACATAAAATAATAAATATTCAGTTGCCAACTTAATGAGTGAGAAGTATGACTTTATATCAGTTTTGTGTGTTTAAACAAGCATGAAATCACACACACACACACACACACACACACACACACACACACACACACACACACACACACACACAAGGATGATCCTGCCTTAATCTGAATATCATGTGTCACCACAGTTATCATTTTTTTGTATCTGATGATTGTGATATGATGTGAAACACGGGGTTTCGGCACAATTTAATAACTTAGGTACTAGAATTGTTTCATTCGCAATTTGTTACTATACTTATAAATATATTCCTTAATTATAATATAAATATAAAATGATATATATCAATCCTGTTATATATATATATATATATATATATATAGTATAAATGTATAAATAGTTGAATTATAGACACTACAAATTCGTTACTCAAGACTCAAGTTTTTTTTATTTGATCAACGCAGTTTTCGGACGGAAGTGTGAAAAAAGAGGCTATATAACATCAGGTATACATACATACGTACATACGTACATATATATATATATATATATATGATTTGGCTTGGTTTCTTTGCTTAATGGCATATTAACCATCATGGGTTATTTAATGGCCAAACCATCCTTATAGACAAACAGTAGTGGTACTATTCAATAAAAAAACTGTGATATATATATATATATATATATATATATATATATATATATATATATATATATATATATATATCATTAGTGTTTTCATACATAGACTCAAACACACATACACTCTCCAACGTAAGCATGAAGAGTCTTATGCATTAGCGTACACAAAGAAATGTAGGATTGAATGAATTGTAAATTTTATAATATGTGCGTGCGTACCCATTAGCATATGTATGCAGGTGTGAGGTATACGAATAAATGTAATAAACTATTACATGCCAAAGCGTTGATAATAATAATTAGGCAGGTATGTATTTACGTTTGTGTAAGCTTACGACAAATTACGTGCTTCTTTTGGGTGTGCGTGAAAACGTATATGAAAGTGTGTACTTTTGTGTGTGTGTGTGTGTGTGTGTGTGTGTGTGAGAAAAAGAATGATAGATAGATAGATAGATAGAGAGGCAGACACAGAGAGGGTGGGTATATATACATAAGTGTATATACATTTATGTTTGTGTTGAATGATGACACATTTGCATTGTGGAATGCTCACATGCAGTCATATAGATCATTAACTGTGGAGACGGGTATCTTAACGGTGTGTGGGTGCTTCTCGTTTTATTGAGTAAATAAGAATAAGCATCAAATTGCTGTTAATATTTTCACCTCTGTATTTATGCGCAAGTGTGTAAGGTGTGTACGTGCGTATGTGTGTGTATGTGCGTGAGTATGTATATGCGAGCGTGTCTGTATGTGTATGTGCGTGAGCGTGTAAATGCATGCGTGTCTGTGTGTGTATGTGCTTAAGTATGTATATGTAAGCGTGTCTGTGTGTGTATGTGCGCGAGCGTGTATATGTGAGCGTATCTGTGTGTGTATGTGCGTGAATGAGTATATGCAAGCGTATCTTTGTGTGTAAGCGTCTGAGTATATATATATATATATATATATACGAGTTTATCTGTGTGTGTGTGTGTGTGTGTGAGTTAAGCAAAGTGGAACATATTAAATGCTACAGAAAATAACTATAGTAAATGTTTTTAACAGAATCGATTTCGGGCAAAAAATGACCTTTTTTAATATCATAAAAGAGATAGAATTTCTCTCCTGCGGTTATCTATACATGTTCGCATATCCACTGGTTGGACAATATATATATATATATATATATATATATATATATATATATATATATATATATATACACCGGTGAATATGGAAATAAATCCAACTGTATGTAAATCAACTTATATGAAATAACAAGGTATTCAAATGA
>CAUZXS010003966.1:0-72312 GCA_963585895.1 Sepioteuthis lessoniana | reverse complement strand
CGCCGACTACGCCGATGACATAGCGATACTGGCAAATACACCTGACCAAGCCGAAACACTTCTGCATAGCCTGGAACGAGCAGCAGCAAGCATAGGCCTCCATGTTAATGCACACAAAACGGAATATATGTGCTATAACCAAACGGGGGACATCTCCACTCTAGAAGGAACCCCTCTTAAACTAGTAGACAAATTCACGTACCTAGGAAGCAGCGTCGAATCAACCGAAAAGGACATCGAAACGAGGTTAACGAAAGCATGGACAGCTATCAATAGGCTATCGACTATATGGAAATCAGACCTAACCGATAAAATGAAACGCAGTTTCTTCCAGGCAGCGGTCACATCGATACTGCTATATGGATGCACTACATGGACGCTAACAAAACGGCTGGAGAAGAAACTAGATGGCAATTACACAAGAATGCTGCGTGCAATCCTCAACAAGTCCTGGCAGCAACACCCCACAAGACACCAACTGTACGGCCACCTGCCCCCTATCACGAAATCTATTCAAGTTAGGCGAACCAGACATGCAGGACATTGCTGGAGAAGCAGAGATGAACTCATAAGAGATGTACTCTTATGGATCCCCACACACGGCCGCGCAAAAGCAGGACGACCAGCACGAACGTACATTCAGCAGCTATGTGAGGATACAGGTTGTTGTCCTGAAGACCTACCTAGGGCGATGAACGATAGGGAGGAGTGGCGAGAGAGGGTCAGGGATATCCGTGCTGCCAGCACGATATGATGATGATGATGATATATATTTTATATAATATTATATATATATAATATAATATATATATATATATTTATATATATTATATATATATAATATAATATATATATATATATATTTATATATATATTATATATATATAATATAATATATATATATATATATATATTTATATATATATTATATATATATAATATAATATATATATATATATATATTTATATATATATTATATATATATAATATAATATATATATATATATTTATATATATATTATATATATATAATATAATATATATATATATATTTATATATATATTACATATATATAATATATATATATATATTTATATATATTATATATATATATATATTTATATATATTTTATATAATATTATATATATATAATATAATATATATATATATATATTTATATATATTTTATATAATATTATATATATATAATATAATATATATATATATTTATATATATTTATATATATTATATATATATATATATATATATTTATATATATTATATATATATATATATATTTATATATATTATATATATATATATATATATATTTATATATATTTTATATAATATTATATATATATAATATAATTTATATATATTATAATATATATATATATATATATATATATATATATATGGATCAGTAGTTGCCTAATGTTAAAATAAGCATCTATTTTACACAAATATAGATTTTAATTCCATTTCTTTCCTCATCAAAGAGCTTTCTTCAGTGCTGAATATTAGTTAGACACAGAATTATAAAGTGAAAGATTCTAGTCAGAATTAAGATTACAACATTCTCAGTGAAGGTCTTACTGATCTATAATTGTATATGTACACATAAATATGCATATACATACCCAGATCTTTTTATGAAATCAAAATAGACATGAACACACACACATACACACACATATATATGTAATTGGAAACTATAATTCTTAACCTGACTTCTACAAAAAATAACCCAAGAATAATTAGCATATTATTAGAACATATCACACACACACAGATATATATGTATTTGTGTGTGTGTATATGGATGGTCATAAGTTGGTTTGGTCATAAGTCCAAGATATATTTCAAGGTTACAAAACATCAATTGGATGTCTAAGCAAAAAAAATATCTTATGGTGATTGTTTTAAACCTTTCTTTTCCAGCCCAGCTGGGTGAGGCTGCAAAATACACCAACTGTATCTCTGCACAGAGGTAAAACATCCCTCCCAACAAGTCCTGGATATGACTCTAAACAATTTAATGGTGAGGCTCCATTCCTGGAGGTGTGGAAAAGGTGAAGTACCCCTTCATTGCCATTGCTTCCAAGTCCACTCTGAACTGAGGTGGTAGCACTTGATAGGGTTCATTCTATGGGTCAAATAGAACAGTTTGAAATTTAAATTGTGAGCAAACAAATTGAATTGTTAGAAATAGAACTCTTTGACCATTGAATTATGCAAACAAATAACTGTCTAATTGAATTGTTAGTGATACATAGCAAAACTTGGAACCACTTAACTGTGTGCAAATAAATGAGTAGTGTTGAATTGAAATACTTAAAATTTTTTGTCTATGTGCCTAAATTGAATTATTGGTATCATATAATACTTGGAACAATTTGACTGTGTGCAAATAAATGAATAGTGTTGAATAAAATAATTCGGGTTAAATTGCAATTCTTTAAACCATTAAACTGTGTGCAAACAAATGATTAATAGTAAATATAATTATTAATGTTAGATAGAAATGCTTGAGGCTATTTAACTGTGTGAAAAAGAACTGATATGCCACAAAACCCAACCAATCAACCATTTCTTTTCCAAACTTAGATAATTACCCAACAAACTTAATGGCTACTAAAGGTGGCCTTTAAGGAAGTCATTAGTAAAAACAAAACAAAAATCTTATACTATATTGTTATATATGATGTTAATACCTCCTACTAGGCAATACCATATAACCCCTCTAGTGTGTGTATGCATATATATATATATATATATATATATATATATATATATATATATATATATATATATATAAGTAAAGTTGGTGACTGTAGTCAAGGGTGGCCCAAAGGCAACCTTTTCAATAGCTACTACACTGAGGTGTAGGGGAAGGTGCTACTCCATTTTCTAGATTACTCCACTTTTTGTGCTGATATCACAGATTCCTTTAACTCTCCCCCTCCATCCTTCCCTATCATTCATTGCTCTTGGCAGGTCTTTTAGATGGCATCTATTGTCTGTGCAGAGCTGATGAATATAAGTCTTTGTAGGTCAGTCACCACTGGTGTGTCCATGTGTGGTAGTCCATAGAAGGACCTTACTTATTACTTCATCCCTACTTCTCTAGTAGCGACCAACATGTCTTGTTTGTCTTGTGAAATGTGAGGCAAGTGACTGTACAACTGAAGTTTTGTAAGGTGCTACTTTTATATATATAAAGTTATATTCATATTAAGTATATAGAATTCAGAAGTAAAGAAAAAAGTAACTATGATGAATTTTCATTCAAGGTAAATATATTCTTTATTACACAATACTAAATGGTAAACCATTGTTCAGATAGCATTCTGATAATTAAATTGTTCTGCATGTGCATAGTGACCTTTTATCAAATGTTCTTAAATACTGTTAATGAATCAAAGTGGCTGTTAAAGATTTGCAGTCAAGCAGTATTATCCAGGAGAAATATTCCCAGCTATTGTTTGCTTTTTTTGTAACCTAGAGCATTTTCTGAAATGCAATAGCTTTTATACCACTCTGTTATTGAGGTTTACAATATTTCAACTCCCTTCCTCACTAAAAAAAAATAGCTGTCTTGTGCATGACACTAAACTTCATCAAGTAGATAGGATCCAGTTTTGCAGCTCTGAGGAGTAGAGGGTTACTCATTCATTGCCATTACTCTTAGATCCACTTTGACATGGAGTGGTAGTAGGACTTGTTAGGGTCCTGTCTATAGGCCAAATAGATCTGTTTGAAAATTATTGGTATTTGGTAAGAATACTTAAAATTGTATAGCTGTGTGCAAATTATCTATATAAAGAATAGTTACTTGAAGCTATAATGGTTTACTAAATTTCGTTATTTTTGATTACTTGAAAACATTGCTGTGTAAAAAATATGATTATTATTAAATAGGAATAATTACTTTAAACTAGATAATTGTGTATAAATTATCTGTGTTAGAATGGAATAATTGAAACTATATTACTGCAAACAAATTATTATCATTGAATAGAACTGTTTACTTGAAACCATGTAATTGCTGCAAAATATTAGTATTAGATAGGAATAATGGAAACCATATAACTGTGTGCGAATTATTTGTATTATTATTTGAATCTATAATTTTTTTTTTTTTTTTTACAAAGGATTATAATTAGGTACATGACACAACTGTATTCAGTAATGAGACATGAGTTCTAGAGCCTTGGGAAATGTGGAGTTACCCCTTCATTATCACTACTCCCAGGTTCACTCTGACCCAGAATGGTTGTACTTGTTTAGGTTCTATCTGTAGATCAAATAGATGTCTAAAAATTTTTAGTATTAGATAAGAATACTTAAAATCATATAACACTGCAAATTATTTGTGTTATAAATAGTTCCTTGAAGCTATAATTGTTTACAAATGATTATTATCATTAGTTACTTGAAAGCACATAATTGCTTGTAAAAAGAAAAATGAGTTCAGTATTAAATAATCCCAGAGTTGACATGCTGTAAAAGCAAACAAACCAAAGCATGACTTAGAGAACATGATATTATTATAACTGATCATATAATTAACCATGGCAGATGGTTCATTGGGACATGGTTCAGTTCACTTGCTCAACAAAACAAAATGAATGTTTTTCAATGTTCATATCTGTCATCACAACTAATCATCAGCATTGCTATTAAATTTTATGAATATTTTCTTTCATCTTTAATTTTTGCTTTATTTTATAATATACAAGGAATGTCTAAAAAGTAATATACAAACACCTTCTCGTTCAACATCTTTATTACTATAAAAATAAAATATTGTGCATATGTTATCAGCATTGCTATACTACTTTTCCATGGAGTCACTATTGAGATTGATGCACTTTTCTTATCAGTGCCTCAATTCATAAATATTCTCCTTGAAGAACATGTATCAAGTCAATTGTTATTTGAACTTGATGAAACAGTATTCCTTTTTGTTGACAATTTCATGGATTATTGTTTTTGAAAGCTAAAATTCTAAAGTATATCACAAAGTTTTCACTCACTCTAAGTAGGACCTAAAATACATTGACTTTTTCCATTGCAGTGAGGTAAGACTCCCCACCTGTTTTGGGTATGAGGCTGAACTTTCTCCAGTGGTGAAGCTCGAGTTCAGGAGAGTGTAGAGTACCTTTTCATTGTCATTACTCCCACTCTAACCAGAAGCTGTAGTACCTATTAGAGCCTTAACCATAAGTCGAGCAGATTTGTTTAAAATACATTAGTGTTAAATAGGAATGTTTAAAACCATATAACTGTATACAAACAAATGATTGTTAAATTGGAATAATTTCTTTAAACAATGTAATTATCAGTAAATTATTATTATTTGATAGTTTGGTTTGTTTTTTTGTTTAATGGCTTATAAACCTTCATTTAATGCTAAAGCCATCCTTGTAGAAGAACAGTAGTGATACATTTTAACCCATAGCTAAGGAAATAAAGAGTTTCATGCCTTTCTGTAGGGTATTAGTTTGAAAGTGACCATGATAATGTGACTGGAGTTTGAACTTGCTTACTAAAATGTCACAGTCCAGCACATTAGCTATAATGCCACTGGGACTCCTCATAGTCTTAGAGAGGAATATTTGATACCATATAACTGTGGAAACAAATGATTATTATAGACAAATAAAAAAGTGCAATTTTTTAAAAACTGATTGCAGTGGAACATTGAAAATATAAGTAGCTATGATTATAATCAAACATTTAAAAATGAATTAAATTTTGGCATTAAATAACCTGTAAGGAGTTGATATGTAATTAAATAAACCAAACCAAACTTTTCACAGTCTATTATAGATTGAATCAAAACTTCAACACACACTGTACTGTCATCTGTTATTGATTCAAGATGATAGGTAATACAAGTTTCATTATATAACTATGGAACTTGATCTTCGGAAGATAGAGGTTCATGAAATAATCCATTTGGGATATTGTAAGATGTCATCTTATTGAGAAGAATCTTCAGTTTAAAAAACAAGCGAAATATCCACAGAATTAGGAGTGCCTTATCAATTGGGGTTGTAAAATACAGTGACTGCTTCTTTGCACTGAGGTAAGACCCCCCCCCATTCTAATGAGTGTCCTAGATATGACATTGAACAATTGGATTGTGAGGCTCCAGTAATGCTGGAGCTTTGTGGAATGCGAAGTACCCCTTCATTGCCATTACTCCTAGGTCTACTCTAGCCTGGAGTGATAGCACCTGATATGGGTTAAATAAAACTGTTTGACATTTAAACTGAATGCAAACTAATGATTGATGCTAAATTGAATTGTTTGAAATAGAACTGTGTGTAAACAAATGATTGTTGTTTAATTGAATTGTTAGTGATATGTAGCAATACTTGGAACCATTTAACAGTGTGCAAAAGAATGAGCTTAGGCTCATTTAAAAATGTGCTTACATATATATTCAATATATGTATAAAGATGATTTGGCATTAAATAACCTAAAATGGTTGATATACCATAAAACCAAATCAAACCAGAACTAGGAGGTCAGATGATTACGAAGAATGTTGGATTTGCATGATCCTGCATTTTACCAAAAAATCATTAAGACTGGCTTTATGATTATTTTTTAAACTGCCACGGACTCATCCAGAATTTATCTGAACATATCACACTATTTGCTCAATTTTGCATGCATCTTCATTTGAATTATAAAATAAAAAGAATTCTGTACTTTTTAATCAAACTTTGTAATATAAATAGAATATTCATTCTAAAATTGCTTAGATTATTAAAACTAGGGTGCTTCATAAATTCCAAACTTCAGTTTCACTTTGTAGAATTTTCAAGATCAGTTAATTTCATTTTTTATCTTTTTATTTCATAAATTCATCTGATGTACTGCAAATATTAGTTCTGTAATTCCTGATAAATATGACTATTGGGTTCCCATTGTAACAGCAGTCCATGATGACATTGATGCTTCTACTTAGGTAAAAGTGAAGGATTCTGATTATCATTTTATATTAATCTCCATTATATAAAAAAATGGACAGTTTAAAAAATTTTTTTTTAAAGTCATTCAGCATGAATGTAGACCTCATAAAATTATCATTCAGCTACAAATTGGATTGGAAATTGCTTTATTCTTTACATTCGACCATTTTAAATGTATTGCTTTCATAAAAATTTCTCTATAATGTGCTGTTTTTGCTGGATTATAGTCACACAAACATCATAAGAATTTTAGCAAAATATAGATTTTACTTGTAACAATGAGAAGTTATCCAAAAAACAAAAACAAAGCTGTAAAGGTTTCTAGCAGGAGAAACTGCTGAAAACACTTAACCCTTGGGGGAAAAATATCATAATTAAATAAATTTGTCCTAATAACTTCCTTTCTTCATTGCAGTATCCATTTCCAAATGCTTTCCTCTCTTGAGGCCACTGTTACAGCTGACATAACAGTGGAAACTTGAAAAAAATTGTTTTCCAACTCTTCTACTAAGTTATTCATAAAACCTACCTCTTCATAACATTCTAAATACAATCTCTGCTACACATGATAAATAAGCTCTAAAATATTTTAGCTGTTTCCTTATTGGTGTTGAGAACAGCAGTAGAAAAAAAATTTGCTATTAAAGAGATGTTTGAAATTGTATTTTCACCAATTTTAGGAAATTCTTTTCTATAACAATAAAATATCTACTATGTTATTTAGTGTGTGCATAGTAATGTACATACATGTATTTATCCAACCCCTTCAAATAAGCAGAATGTGACACAAGGTCAATTTTTAAGCAGGGTTAACAGGTTTGAGTTCAGAGTTTTACTTCTTCAAGACTAGTCGCCAAATCAAGGTTAAAGAGTCCAGTCTGCTCAATTGTTTATCCATAGCTGGAGGGAAAATAATTGGATTCATACCTTTCCCAAGGGTATTAGCATTATGTGACATACAAACAGCTTCATCCAGGATTTGAATTCAAGTCGCTGTGTCCATTTCCTACAATGATAACTATTATATCATGAGTGCCTCCAAAGTTGTGTGTGTGTGTGTGTATATATATATATATATATATATATATATGTTTGTCATATCTACTTTTATTCATTTTGTGTCTCTTTAAGCTCCTGCAGATAATACATAGAGACTGTCAGATCAAACAAAGGATGTCTGTGTTAGTTGAGAATATTTATTTGCTTTTTATTCTAATAATATGAGAAATAATACTGTTGAAGTGGTCCATTCTCAGCTCTTTCTTCCTTTTTCAAGAACACAATTTAATTGATATTAACAATAACAGCTTCAATTATTAGCATTCACACACACACATACACTTATATATTTATGTATATATATGTATGAGTTATATTAGCTATTATTATTTTTGATAAAGTCAGATAATTTTAGGGCCCCACCAATGGCACTGTATTCTGTGTCTTCATCATTTATAAAATAATTCTTAATGCCATAATTTTTACTAATTAGTTTTATTTTTCATAATTACTTGATATTTGTTTTTTGTCTTACTGAATAACTTGTCTGTTTAAAAATTCTTTCTGTAATATAAGCACCTTCACTAATTCTGGTTTATCAACATGTTGAAATTTTTTTTAACAGTTCACAAAAGCAATCAAATATAAAACACACTCAAACTTTGCTCTAGGGCACAGCTATCCTATATCATTCTATTAAAAGAAAAGCTGAGAATGGTTGCTATACTAACTCTTTTTTATTAGTAATATCTGATGTGACTTCTCTGAGATCAGGTATTTGATACAAAATATTGGGCTTAGAGTTTAAAAGGATTAATGATATGTTATTGTTAGAGTTTATATTTTAACCTATTTAACATCTTAGAAACAAATTCTGTCTCTGGTAATGTCTTCTGGTTTTCATTATTTCTTAAATGTTTCACTGAAAAACTAATTTACATGATATTTCCACCATAAACTCTCACCCCTCATCTGTTCTCTTCAAATATTCAATGATTCTAAAACTAAAAGTTCAGAAAGGTTCATGCTTTGTTGATGGGTTTATCTCAAAATTTATTGTATATTTGTAATAGGCCAACAATAGCTTAAATTGGACAAGCCTACCCATAAGCAGATTCTCTCATATTACTGATATATTCACTTACAATTAACTTACAAATCCATACAATTCATAATGCAGTTCATTTATTAATTTTAAATCAAATTAGATTTTAATTTAAAATTTCACTATATTTTTTTTTAACTCTTCCTTCAAGGTTCCAAATTGGTTCAATTTGTTATCAAAACTAATAAATGTTTCTCCCTTCTCCTTTTTCATTGTTTTTTTCCCTTCTTTGTCTCTCTCTCTCTCTGTCTATTATGTTCTTCAAAATAACTCATTTTACAGATGTACCTCTCAAATCAAAAAGGCTGTATATCCTTTATTTAAATTCCTATCCCCCCTACCTTTTAAAGGACTTTTACAGCTTAAACCAGAATTCTATTTTAGCTACAATTTTATTAAAGAAAAAAAAAACTTTTGTTTGTAATATATTTGTTTACTTTGAAATATTGTTAGCATGTACTATTTGACCTACATATATGTTGATGTACCTCCCCTCAAAAACTCTTTGCCTATCAAATAATAAGTTTCATCCAGATTAATTATTGCTTAATGCTTTAGAATATTTTTACACAGTATTTTGAGTTCATATTCTGTACTTAGAATTTTTTTTTTTAGTTGTAAAATTTGAAATTTTGAATTTCTTAATTGATGAATTAGCATTGATTTACTTAGAAGGCCACTTTTGATGGACATTCAGCTCAATATAAAGTCACATCCTATTCATAGAATTTATAATTAATTGCAAAAAAATAGGAGAAGTACTCTGTAATTAGCATTTAATAATTATTTCCTTGAGAAATTATAAGGAGCATAAACACAGACCCCATACTATCATTAAGTTTAAAATTGGATTAAGAATTACTTTATTCTCGAAGTTAGATCTTGATACTATTGTGCTAATATTAATCTCACTGCAGTGTACCATTTTTAGCTCTGCTCTGGTAACATACATGCAAAAATCAATGTTTTATAGATTAATCTATTTGGATTTGTGTTCTCATTTTAGCCCCATAATTTCAACCAAGGAGGAGTCCCTGTGGCGTATTGTCTAATGTGCTGGACGGCAATATTGTTGTAAGCGAGTGTGAACTTCAGTCTTCCTATTACGTTCACTTTCAGACTAATAATTTTGAGAAGGTATGAACCCTCCTATCCTCCTAGCTATGGATTAAATAGTATCACTACTGTTCTTCTACAAGGACGGATTTAGCATTAAATAACCCTCAAGATTGATATGCCATTAAACAAAGACACCAAGCTAATTTCATCCATTCTACTCCCCAGCCTTCTTCAGGAGTCTTTTTCAACCTTTTGCATTCTTAAGAAAGAACCGAGAGGTTTAAAGCAAAATCAAGAATGAGTTAACTGATATGAAATATCAGGAATGATCTGCTCATATGGATTGAATAAAAGGTTTGGTTTGAACTTCTCAAAAGATTACCTCATACAACAGATATGGGGTTGGGTGGGGGCAGACTATACACCAGCAGAAATGCTGAGACTATAATAACAAAGATGAGAACACGAGTCCAATTAGATTAAAGTATAATAGAAAGTAGTATTTTCTCTCTCTGCATGTATACATGTGTGAGAGATAGAAAGAGGAGGGATACTCTTCTCAGTAGATTATCTAGTTTTCTTTTTTACCTTTTTTACAGAAAGTAGATAGTTACATATTCACTGCTATCTTCTGAGTACAACTCTGTACTTCCCAAAAATACTTTGATGCCAATGAATCATGACCCTGCATATTTAATAGAATGTATTTATTAAGACAATTTTAGCTTATTGATCTTAATAATCCCAAGTTATTGCCTGAGCAGTTTCAAGTTCATTTAACTGATTATGCTGGGTTTTTCTGTCCACATAGCTGCTCTTTGAGTAATAAGCATTAATTATTCTTCCAAGTTTATACATTTAATTTATTCATGCACACACTGTCTTCAGGTTAAACAGACCCACTGGAAAAATGGATAGAATATAACAAGTGCTGTTATTTCTGCTAGCAGCTTGAATTTAACAAGATATTCCTCTGGTCATTATCAGCTATAAGCAGTCTATATTGTACAGATAGCTTTTATTCATGCTGGCAAAGTCACATGTTATCGCTCAAGGTAAAATAGTATCTCAGATCTGTTAGCTATTTTTCCTTTCTATTTCATTAAAATTTAACGATCAAAAATAAATAGACAACCCTTAAACATGTTGGGTTCCCATTCTAACAGCAGTTGATGATTATACAGATGCTTTTATTTAGGAAGTAATGAATGATTCTAATTAGCATTTTTACAGTTATTGCTATTATATCAAGAGTTTAGAATATTAATCAAATGAAGTTCAGTGTGAATGCATACCCTACAAAATTATCATTCAATTTCAAATTGGACTGGAGATGTCTTTATTCTCAATACTTGAGCTTTTTAAGAGTACTAGTCTCATAAAAATCTTACTATGATGTGTCATTTTGCTGGTTTATGGTCATATATATCGTAGTATAGAAAGTTTATCCTTGCAAATGTATTTAAAAAAACAGTCTGTTTTTTATTTTGTATATTTTGGCAAAATATATAAAATAACATATACACATTTTCACTTATATTGTTATGAGTAAACTGTCATCTAAATTGCACAAGAATAGAAATAACACTGACATCTCATTTCATCAAAATTACATGAAAATATCTTGAAATACTTTAGATTAAATTTATTTTAAGAAATTACCATTGGCTTCAACCATGACCTCCAGACGACCTTGGAATCTCTTGCAAGCCTTTTCTGCAGTTTTGTTTAAATTGCTGTCATTATCTTTGTCTTCAGTTAATCTTTGGTGTTGCACAAAGTTTTGTGGCTCTCTCAGTCAACTGTGCTCCAGAAACAATCAAAAATGGTTGTTGTTGATTTCCTCCTCCAGATGATCATTCCACTGAGTTGGCTTCTTCTGATCCCATTTCACTAGTCAGTTGGAGAGGAAGAACTTACTCCTCTGAGGCCTCATGTCAATTCCAGCCCATGAAAATCATAACTCTTGTCAATTGTACTCTACATAGATACAAGTCATTAAAGTAGTGATTCACAAAGCGGGAAAACTCCTAAAGGATAGATTGAAGTTTTCTAGGAGATAACAACAGCTAACAAAAAATAATTCATTTGTGTGATCTAAGAGAGGAAATAAGAATATTAATATTCACCATATATCCCAGACAATTTTGTTTGTAGATAATGAATGTTTCTACAATTTTGAAAAAGAGTAATCCCACCTTAAAGTTTGGGGATCAGTGCAAGAATACTTCTATTTACTGCAATCATAAAAATCATAATCTGTTAAAATATAATAATTTTAGATATATGCATATATGAGGTGTATTCAAAAAGTATTGAGACCAAAGTTATATTTAGTAAGAAATGAACAATGAAGAAAATGTTATTTCTCTTCAAAATAGTCTCTTTGACATTCAACCATTCATCCCAGCAAGTTTTCTTTAGGAAACTCCTCTTGAAAGATTTAACCATTTCTAAAACACCTCTTGTGACATGGTATGAAATTGCACCCTCATATTTCTTTTAATGTCTATCATACCTGTTGCAGAGTTAAAAATATAGTAGTATTCCTTCAGCTTCTTCATAGAGAGTGGACAAAATTCAGTCTCTTGCTTGCTGACCAAATGAGAGAGGCAAAGTTACAAAGGAAAAAATAGAAAAAGGTATATAACATGTTTCAGATAATACAAATAAAATTGACAACCATTTTACAAAATATAAATTTATTATTTGAAAAGAAGTGGATATATGTTTAATCTCTCAAGGTCTATGTGAATGAAACTTGCAAGGAAAAAGTCTTTCTAAAAAGAAAGTGCTGTATATAAGCATGTGGTGTGTCTTGCTGGCAATAGTAAAGCTACTTGCAAGAATTTTACTATGTTCTGTTGTGTGTTCTGTCCTCAAGTGAATGGCAGTAGACTGTAGTTGACCTATGAGTAATACATGTTGTTAGGCTTGTTTTAGACTGCCAACTTCCATTGTCTAATGTCATCTGTCATGCTTTCTTGAGAGCTGCTGTCTTCCTGGTGGCTGCAGTGGAACATTTCATTAGTTGCTTTTATAGTAAACCAGTAGGCTCACCTTGACCAAAATTCAGATGTTTGGTATTTTATAGTTGAAATGTTTTTGAATCAGGGTTTGTTTACAGCTACATCCACATATATTTGCTTTCCCCTTCAAAATTAGCACCTTGATGTTTATGATTTCTGTTCTATTTTTAGACCTGATGCAAAGTTTATTTTCATTTATCTTTCTTTCTTTCTTGCAAGGGGCACAACATACCTCCTGCATTTACCTCATACTGACATTCTTATCTGAGCTTAACTGGATGTTAACACCTCAAAAGACTTGTATAAGGAGAACACAAATACAGTTTCTTTGCATTGGCTCCATACATCCATTTCCTTTTCAAACAAAGAAACATACAATTCAAAACCCAAAGCCTATAAATGGATAGTAACAATTTTTCACTTTTTTTCCATTTAAATGAATTAAAAATAATTGAAGTTATTATTTAAGATTGAATTTTAGTTTTATTTGAAAGCTTGTAACATCATAATTGTCAATAGTAAAAGCAAACCAACATTATATATCTAATTAATTTTTAATATATTTTAAAGATTTAAATTCACCAGAAGTTGATGACTTTACCCAAATCAAGGTTATATGATTAAAGTGTTATCAAATCAAGGTGATTGCAATCAGAAAAGTTAGGCAGCCAGATGTTAGTTGTGATTTGGTCACAGCACTTTTCTCACAGTCAAGATTGGGTTCTCCTGCTTGTATAGCATGGCACAAAGTCCTGTTGACAAATGTAGGGTCTTCCAGCAGCCACTCTATCAATCCAGGGTAACACTACTTCTTCCAGCCACTCGATGTAAGCCCCATGTTGAGTGTGAGGCCATTTGGGAAGATAAATGGAGGCGTAACTTTACCATCATTAATGATCACCCCAAGCACCATGATGGGAACTGGGTGTTTGGTTTTCATCAATATGAATCTGTACTTAGATTTACACCCTAACACTCTGAAATCTTCATATTAGTGCTTCCATCATGAATGTCATGCTGTATAGCATGCAGTTTCCAAATTTCTGGAGAAGTGAATTGCATCATGTTACTGCTTTCTTCACAGAGAGTACCAAACTGACTCTAGTTTGCTGCACAGTAGACAAAACCTGAAACAAATAAAGTGCATGTGTGAAATTAATAATTCATAATGGAAACAATTTACCCATCACACCCTGTACATATACTGTGCTCTTATACATCAACTCATTCATAATATAAAAAGATATTTTTGCCAAAATATATGAAAAAATAAAAAAATATTTTTGTCAAAACCTTTTCTTAAAACTGGGCTGACTGCTTTATATATATATATATATATATATATATATATATATATAATTTCTGTGTTTAAGGGTCACAATATCTAGAATAAGAGTGCTTAATAATAATTTAGAATTTAGTTTTATGGACTTTACATGTTGATCGTAGCAACAAATGAAAGAAATACCATCATAGATGAAAATGAATCTAATATGAAATACTGGCTTATGAAAAGAGGTTTCTATTACTCATTACCAGTTACAAGGACACTATAATTTTGAAAAAATATTAATAAAAAATCAATGTAGCTGTCGACCTAAGTGCACCATAGTTTAGACATGCATCCTTGCTCCTTCCAGGTAGATTAACGTGGTCAGTGTAAAGGAAACAATTATATATATAAGGACTCATATCTGTTAGAAATCCCAGAATGCAAAGTGACTTCCACCTACACTAGGACCAGTTGTAAGATTTGGAGGGAATTTTGTTTAAGAATTGGACCTTAGTAGTTCTTTGATATAGGTTACGGCACAGAGTATTTCACAGTGTCTTGAATTGAAGCAGAATAAAACTAGCATTCAGTCAAACATCAGTCAAGACCAGAAAAAAGTGTCAAGGAGCTGCTATAGTGAAATACTAGCCCTCTAACAGTGAAATATCTCACTACTAAATAAAAAAACAAAAAGGACCTGAAAAGCAAACAAACGAAACCAAAAAAAAAAAACCTCCGAACATTTGCTGTGAAGAAAGGTACCACTTGCTAAACCCAAACAAAATTGATAGGGACAGATAAACGGTGATTCCAAATCTATTTGTCAACTTATGGTCTTGCAAAGGTTGTATTGGCCTTCATTGCTCTTGAGGAAAAAAATTAACTAATAAATAAATGAATATAAGGAGTATTCTCCCTTTGACCCTTTCATCAGTCATTTTTTAATTCAGTTCAATGGAATGGTACAATCAAAGCAAACTGTCTGAAGCCTATGCAGATCCCTAAGAGACTCAGTTTCTAGAAGTAAGGCGGTCTGAACAATTAAGGTGTCAGCCAGAAAAAAAGCTAGATTTTCAAAGAGAGGAAATAATAAAAAGGGAAAGAAGGTTTATTAGCATGTATACAAACTTTAAGTCTGAGGTAAAATTTACCAGGATAAAACTAAAATTGGAATGCTCTAAAACTGAACTGGAGGAAATGATTGAAATCTTAGAGCAATGTAAGACAGAAGTTGAGCAAGCATATGAAAGTTTGTGAACATTGACCACACCACCTCCAGATATAAGAAAGAAAATGGACACCTATACCTCAGTAACCTCTGAGATAATAATAGTTCTGGAGGAAAGGCAAAAGGGATCAAACTAAATTTTCAATCCAGTCACTGTCAAAAGATCCCTCTCCAAGCTATTGCAGAGGGAAAATGCCAGGTCCATTTATGACTCAACTGTGTCCAGACTTGGTGGAAGTAGCTGCCAGGAGTCTCAAATATCCACAAAGAGGACTGAGGTAGCTGTGCATTTGACAGAAATACACCGAGAAGATGAAATTTCCATGCTAAGAGAAAGACTCAAGAAGCTGGAAAATCCAAGAGATCTGGAAGTGGTTGAAGCAGAGTACAATGCTTATGCTGAGGCAGAAAGCAATGTGGTGGAACCAGCTCAAGTGGGGAAACACCTTACATGCAGGTTAATCTTCAATTCACAAAAACAAGCTGAGCAGCAAAACTCCCCAAACAGCTACAACTCCAATCCAAACTAAGTTGAATGTGAGAGAGGATTCACTTGTGCAAGCATGCAAGGAATCTTTACTAGTATCTAAACTCCCCACACCAGAACCATTTGTTTTCACAGGAGGACCCTTAAATTTATTGTGTGGGCCACCACCTTCAAGGCTCTAATAGAGATGGGCTGTATGAACTCAGCGTACAAGTTGTTCTATTTAAAAAAAATACAAAGGTGGCAAAACCCTTTCAGCACTAGAAGAGATGTTCTATTAAACAGATGAAGACGCTTACACTCAAGCTTCGGATATCCTACATAAGCACTATGGTCACTCCTTTGTGATCCAAAGAACATTCACAGAAAAACTCAACAGCTGGCCTAGAATCAGACCCAGAGAATCCTTCAAACTTAAGGACTTTAGTTATTTCCTTGTAAATTGCAGCAGTGCAATGCCACACATATCTAGTCTGCAAGTATTGAATGATTGTGAAGAAAATCAAAAATTGCTGAAAAAAACTTTTTGATTTGGCCACTGAATGCTGCAATAGGTATGTCACTAAAGCTCTGGATAAGGATATACTATATCCACGTTTCAAGGAATTTACTGAGTTTGTGGTGGAGGAAGCATCTATTGCATGCAATCCGATTTCCTCCCTCCATGCCTTAAAACAACCTGAAGGAAGTTCTGAGAAAATTCAGAAAAATCTGAAAGCCAGTGCACTGGTGACATCTATAAGCACACCAAATGTAAAACATCTCAGATCAAGGAGAGTCACAAAGTCCCCAAACTCAACAATTCAGATGCTCAAACTTCATGGCAAATGAAGTGCCACTTATGCAAGCTAAATCACTTCATATACAAATGTGAAGGATTTCATACTCTGTCACTTGACAAAAAAAAAAAAAGGTTTGTTCTCAGCAACAATATGTGGCTTAGTTGTCTGAGGGTAGACCATTTTGTAAAAGATTGGAAGGAAAAAGTCACCTGCAATATTTGCAAACAGATTCATCCCACACCACTTCACAATGAAGGGTCAAAACCAAAGGAGCTGAAACAACCAAGGAAGAGAAGGCTTCTACTGCTTTGTACTGCAAGAGAGCAAACAACAGCAATCATACATCTATGATTATACCTGTATGTCTCTCTTGTGTAAAGGGTAAAAGCCCAGAAATACTGGTGTATGTCTTATTGGATACTCAGAGCTGCTGCACATTTGTAGATCAGGATATCTGCAAAAAAATTTATGCAGATTCAGAACCTATCAGGTTAAAGTTATTAACAATGACCAAGAATAGTCAATTCTCAACATGTATCAGGTCTTAAAATGAGAGGGTACTTCTCACAAGAAGAAATAGAACTACCTCCAGCATATACTCAAGAATACATCTCTCTGGAAAAGAATAGCATCCCTACTCGTAAAACAGCAGAAACATGAGACCATCCTTTCAGTATAGCAAAGGAGATGCCTGACAAGCTAGACTGTCCTGTTGGACTTCTAATTGGGTATGACTGTACCGGAGCCCTGAAACCTAAGAAAGTGATTGCAGGTGAAGATCATGTTCTATTTACTGTAAAAACTAAACTGGGATGGCATATAGTGGGACCCACAGCACCTCTGAACAGCCCAGGAAACACAGCTGGATATTGCTACTGAATTTCTTCAAAGGAAATTCCACCCATTATATCTACCTCAAGTAATCAGAGCCCTAGAGATGGACTTCCTTGATACAAATCCCAAAAGAAAGCCTGTGTCACAAGAAGATATCAAATTTCTGCAAATATTAAATAGGGAGATTCTGCATGATAAGGAAAGACAACTGGAAATGCCCAATTCCAAAACTAGTGCTAGTCAAGAACAATTCATAAAAAAAAAAAAATCACGCTCACACAAAACACAAAAAAATTACAAGCATACTCAAACTCCCTTTTATCGACCTTTGTAATTTTGGTGGCAGTGTAGCTGTTGTCCTAAGTGCGCCATAGTTTAGACATATCCTTTGCCCCTTTCCAGGTAGATTAATGTGGACAGTGTAAAGAAAACAATTATATAAGCACCCATATCTGTTAGAAATCCCAGAATGAAAAGTGACTTCTGCCCAGGTTGGGACCAGTTGTAAGATTTGGAGGGAATTTTGTTTAAAAATTGTACCTGAGCAGTTCTTTGATATTGGTTACAGTGCATAGTATTTCATGGTATCTTCACTTGAAGTAGAATAAAACTAGCATTCAGTAAAGCATCAGTCAAGACTTGTGTTTTAATTTTCAACCAGGAAAAAGCGTCAAGGAGCTGCTATAATCAACTTCAAACTTTAAAGAATTTTAAACTTTTCAGTAAATAACAACTCATTGAATTTTTTAGATCTTATAATGTAAATTCAATTTTGAGTTCTGTCAGCAAGGCTGAGGAAAATTAAGACCCTACCCCAAAAAAAGTATCCTGAGTATAAAACTAAACTATGTCTGGTAGCGATGCTCCCACTCTGAAGCTCTAGGGAATGTGGAATCCTCCTTCATTGCCATTACTCCCAAGTCCAAGTTACTACACTCTAATTTTCAGCTTTGATTCTTAGCAGATTCCACAAATACTGTGATTCTAGACAAAAGTACCAATCTACATCAAAATTTCCATTGTTTTAATGCTTGTGTGTGTGTGTGTGTGTGTGTGTGTGTGTGTGTGTGTATATACACACACACTTGGATTAAAATAATGGAAATTTTGATATAATAAACAGATGAAAATAAACAATCATTTAAAAAGCATTTCATAAATCAAAAAGTACTCAAATGCTGACTTGCAGAGCAGTATAAAAACTAAAAGTAATTAAGACATCACCTTCTCTCTATATTTTCAGTTATTGGATGGAACTTTATTTACTCCAATATTTAGCTAATAAAGTTTCATTTGATGATTGTCTTCTCTTCTAAAGAAGGCATATGAAACTTATTGTAAGAAGATAAGATCTTAATATATATATCTACATAAACTTAATGCTCTTTTCCTCATATATATATATATATATATATATATATATATATATATATATATATGCATTTTAAGACAAGGTTAGGTTTGTTTAAACTAGAAGTTAACCTTACAAATGGACAGGAATATGTAAATACTTAGCTTTTAAGATTAATTCCCTTCCACTAATGCCTAATTTTGAAATATTGTTTTATTTGTTTGATGGTATTTATTCTAGCCAATCATTCTTCTCTTTATTTATTCATTTATTTATGCCAAAATTTGTAAAGCTTATTTTTTTAATAAAGAATGCCATTGCATGAAATAACTGAGTGCTGAAAACCTATAAAGCACCTGTCAGCATTATTTCAAGAGCTTCTTTACTGCACCTGAGCAGCTACAACAAGATTTTAAAAGTAACATATTGAGTGCAAAACAATTCATTTTAATGTTGTTAGTTGGATCCCTTTGAGTGTTATTTCATTTCATTTTGTTTTTTCATATAAAACATGAATACTAGGTTGTTCAGAAAATGCTATGTGATTTTAGTATCAACTGTTTAGATTCTGTTCTAATATATTATTTTAATAGTTGTTGTATCAAAAAATTCACATTCTTAATGATTAAAGTTCCCTCTTTGTTAATTTCCTTTCACTTTTTTCAGAATTTGATTTTGAAAGTTTTATAAGAAAAAAGACTTTACATAAATTCAAGCTTGGTCATAATTTTGTTTCATGATAATGCTCAGCAACCTGTTGCCAAGGTGACACTGCAGAAGGCTCACTGATTTGCAAAATGAGCTTTTGCCCTATTCGCCATATTCTACTGATCTCTTACCCACCAACTACTGTTTTTTCCAAGCATCTGGACACTTTCTATGCCAAAAATATTCCATTCCAAAGGAAGAGTAGAAACTACATTTAAAGATTTCTTGGCATCAAAACCTTTAAAGTTTTATCATGCAGGCATAAATAACTTTGTTAATTGATAGCAGAAATGTATAGATGTTCAGGTATCATATTTTAACGGTTTCATTTAAAAGTTTATTTTAAGATCAGACATTATTTTCTGAACAACCTAATAATATTTAGTACTTGTGATATAATATCATACAAATGGCTCTTTTATTATGATAAAATAAAGCACTAAACTTCCAGTTGTACTATTATGCTCATTTTCGAACAAATACATATGGGGAGCCAGAAGATTTGATTGGTTATTTACTTAGTTTCATACATTGTGGGTATTTGGTTAGTTTGGTTTGTAGTTGTCAGTTTTGGGTTTAGATATCTGACTCTATTGGTTTTCTTCCCATTTAATTCATTTGGCATAATGTGCAGGCTGCAGAGGAAGAAAAGGAAGGAGATGAAGATAGGAGATACCTTTTGAATTTTAACTTTGTTTTGGGGTTTGGCTACTCTGTAGTGAGAAATGTCTTCCTGGAATCTTTGAGAACAGTTGTTTTTTCCCCAATAAGGCATTGAAATGCACTAGTCATTTGATACATCCAAATTCTGTGTTTATAGTAGTGGGTGATAAGTCCATTTGGTGCTTTTGATATAGGCTGCTGATACCAGAGACAGCTGCTACTGGTGGAAGAGTGAGCCAGTGTGCTATTAAATGGACACATGCTTTTCTCCCACCAACAGGAGAGAAATAGCTCTTTTCTGTCGAAATGGTCACTGCTGACTGAGAAAGAGTTTTTTTCTTCTGCCAGTAAGCCTTTCAGGTATGCACAGTTCCAACTTCCTGTCAGGGGCCACTGGGAACTTCTACACTTCCTGAATTTACCTTATTTTTTTTAATCTTATTTTTCTTTTTTCTATCCATTACATAACCACAGGAAAGGTATGAATCCCCTTTATTCCCTCCAGTAATGGATTAAATAGTATTACTGCTGACCTTCTACAATGATGGCTTTGGCAATAAATAACTCACAAATGTTGATATACTAATAAACAATGTTACCAAATCAAAGCACTAAACTTAATCACCCACTGAATGGTATGACTTTTTCAGTATGTTTCTAACTCTTGTGATGCTAATGCAAACAAGTATATAAAATTAACCACTGAATCCTGCCCCAATTTAAATGTCTGACCCTTGAGGTAATCAAGCAAGTTACTTATTCACAATATCAATGTTATCTTACCTGAACAGTACAGTAAAATTAACTTGGAAATACTAAGTTAGGCAGAGTACACAGATACTACATTAATTTTAGGCAGAAGGCTGGGCAGCTGTATTTTGATTCTCAGCAGGGTGCATAGATGTTACAATAATCACTAGCATCAACAAGGAGATACAAGGTAGAACATGCTGATACTATGATCTCTAGCAAAAGTGCCAATGTAAATAATTCTATCTTTCATTAATATCATACTGGTCTTAATAGTAATGTGTAATACTTAATATCTATATATTACTAATGTTCTCATTTATATATATATATATATATATATATATATATATATATAATCTAAATTACTTTTCATGGTTTGGCTTATGTCAGTCTGTTTCATGTTCTTACAATTTTGAAATTATCAATCATTGTCAGCTTGTTCAGTCATTTTTGAGTGGTCTCTTTTACATCAAACCATCTGCCTGAATTGTAAGAATGAAAGAAGATGTAATATAAAAGAGGTTTTATATATCACTTCAAACAAATACTGTTGATCAAAAAAATAGAATTGCTGTACCAACAGTAGCAAATAAAATAGTACTCAGTAAAAATATGATAAAGCAAATATAACAATAATATTATTGGAAAGAAATACAAATAAAATCTCAAGTCATAATTTGTATCTAAGTGTGTATGTGTTAGATTTGGTTTGGTTTTATGGCATATCAGCCATTGTGGGTTATTTAATGCCAAATCCTCTTTGTACATATATATTAAACATATATGATTTGTAAACATATTTTCTTGATAATGTTGTTGAATGAGCCTGAGCTCATTCTTTAGCCCACAGTTAAATGGTTTCAAGTTTTGCCATATATAACTAACAATGCACTTAAACAGTTATTTGTTTACACACAGTTAAATGATCAAACAGTTCTATTTCAAACAATTTAATCTAGCATGTTAGCACTCAGTTTGAATGTCAAACAGTTTTATTTGACCAATAGATTGGACCCTATCAGGTGCTACCACTCTGGGTTAAAGTGGACCAGGGAGTAATGGCAATGAAGGGGTACTCTGCATTACCCAAAGCTCCAGCATTACTGGATCCTCACCATCAGATTGTTTAATGTCATATCCAGGACACTTGTTGGGTGGGGGGGAATGTCTTATCTCTCTGCAGAAATACAGTCAGTGTATTCTACAGTCCCAGCCAGCTGTGCTGGTGCGTGTATATATATATATATATATATATATATATATATATATATATAAACATCTGAGAGGTCACAGTCTAGGAGAAGGCATCTATACAGATAATGCTGGAGGATCAAGAGACAGCAATCATGTGATATCTATTAATGACAGTACAAGTCACTCCTCAAAACAATAAGCAGAGAGAAACTACCTGTTTTAAAGAGTCTTGCTCCATGCCAAAAATTCACAATGCTGGCTAAAAAAAAACAATATAACAAAATGGACCCTAAGCTACATTACTGCAAAATATATTGTTCCTATATAAATGTAGTTAAACCCTCTGTGGAAAATTCTTGTCATAATAGATTAAATTTCCTCATTGTTGAAGAGACCATCTTGTATATGATATATATATATATATATATATATATATATATATATATATATATATATATATAATGTTTGGAGATGTTAGTATGTGTACTACATGAAACTTTTTGTAACAGCATTTGGTTTCTTTTCTAAACTTTTTTAACATTAACTTTTTAGGTTTTATACCAACGAGTGCTATTTTAGAAAATAATTATTAGATTAACATAACAGATTCTTATTATATATACAACAAAGAAAAAGTTAATAATGAATTGGGACTTTATCCTCAAAAACAATTTTTTGAAATATTGTATTCAAGCAAAGGTTGTTTGTCTTTGGGTTGTTTTTTTTTTCTAAAAATTTATTCTTTTATTTCTTTCAGAATTTTGAATGTTCAAATTAGGATTACCATATGTAGAAGCTGTGATTCTGATTGAGAGAATTTGCTTAGCTGTCTATTGAGAAAGTTACAAAGCCAATATTGTATGTGGTAAGTTAAGAATATATATATATATATATATATATATATATATATAAGTATTTTTTATTTTTGCTTTTCAGATATCCACCCTATATTGTTGTCAATCCTGTGTCTGTTTAGTCAGTTCTCCCTACACTGTATATATTTTACTTAGCTTCATTCTCAGTTAAAATCCTTCACCAGACTGCCAATCACACTTATACATTTTTTACACATTGTTTGTTATAGAAATAAATTTTTAAAATTCTTTTGCTCAATCATCTTCCAACAACATTTTTTTAAATCTCCTTGTAGAACTATTTATTATACATTGATTTCTTCAGTCCTGTTTCCTTATCTTTGTTATTTTTATCAACATTTTGGTTGTCATCCTCTCTGGCCTTCCTCATATTTCTGCAGTATTCAGTAACTCTCTGAAAATATCAAACAGAGCCTCTTATTTAATTCCCAGGTCTATGCTGTCATCATTTCTATACTGGTCACATCTAGTATTATTCCAAGGTTATTGAACATGGCAGGTACCAGAGAAAAGTCAATAGATAGCATTGTTATAAAAACAACAAGGATATGAAAACTGGTCAAAATCAATCAATGTATAATAGTAACAATGCTTCATCTCAAACATTCAGACCAAAATTGTTTCCATAAAAAAAATCTTGATCTCAAAGTAATTTAACAAACTTAAATCAACATCGATAACACAAAATAAAACAATACTACAGAATTATACAGGGAAACAATTGAATATAAACTTTTGATAATTTATGATTTTTTTTGTGGGAGAACTGAAAAGTTCTTGATATAAACCAAGAAAGGAATAACCATTTTTATTTTAATCTAATTTTTTTAAAGGCTTAAAAAAAATTGAGAAACAGTGTGCAATGAACTTCAGAATGAATTTGTTGGGTACTATATATTTTTGTGGCACTAGGTCATTCCTTTCTTGGTTTGGCCAAAAACTTTTGTTCACCACCTTGTATAGACCTTCATTATGAGGCATTTGGAAGGTATTTAAGTGAAAAAATTCATGCCATTAATTGTACTTAATTCTTATTAAGATGTTCAGCACCAAATGATGTTAATTAAATTTTTTGAGACTTTACTCATTAACTGCCAAACAATGTTAATTCCATAACATCCCCCTTTGTGAAATTTGCTCTTTGTCTTCATTTTGTTCTTTGTATGTTGCTGTGATTAACACCTGCTTTCTAGTGATGCCATTTAATTTCTGAGGAATTTACATTGTTTTCTTCTTGGGCTATACACATATATCCTTTACCATGTTTCTCAATCTTCTTTGTGTCATCTTTGTAGATATTTATGTCGCACAAAGGACTTATCCTTTATTATTGTCTCGGATACCTACTGTCCCTTGTTTTCATAGAAATGATGACTTGGGTGAGTTTGTATTAAATTAGAAAAACACTAAAAATTAAAAGATAAAGGAAACTACAAGTTGAAATTGATAACAGTAATTGATAATGCTTCATCTTAAAAAATAAGAATAAAAGATGACATGGTCCTTGTTAAACAGATTGAGCTTGTTGATTGTAGAGTTGAATTATTTTTAACTTTTAATCTATCTAGCTGTACCTAACCATATTGGGTTTGAAGATGTACATTGATTTTCATAATAAACTTCATATTAAAAGTTTTCTTTTTATTATGTCTAATATGTATATTATTTTCAAAATCTTATATCACAAATATTTTCCTCATGAAAGAACTTCTGGATAGACACCATTGCTTATGATGTATGTGTTTCTACTCCTTGTTTGACCTTTTGGTGAAGATTTGCAACCTCTCAAGATTTCCAACTCTGCTCTTGACTACATAGAGCTGGCTATGTAAGAAGTCACTTTTTAGGTATATACCAATTTAGGTCAGTTTTTCTCTGTGCTTTGTCTGTACTCTATCCAAAAAAATACCCAGAGTCGAAACTCTCATATTTCAAAAGAAAACACTTTGTCAGTCGGAGCAATAGAAATATGTAGGATGAATGATTTTTCCAGCAAAAAGGACAGTAAGACTGAGAAACTGTCACAAACTTTTTAATTTCCATTCACCTTTAAATGAATGAATTCAATATTAAATCATATGATATAACTAATTTTCCAGTGTTAGATACAATTTACATAAGAAAATAATCAGTAAACTAGAAATGGAAACATATCATTAATTCTTAAATTATTTTTTTATGGGAATTTTGGGTTTGGTAGACACTGAGATCACAAATATTAGGTCATATCCAATTCCTTTAAATTACTTCAAGATTGTAAGTCATTTCAATAAATTCTTCAAAAAGGTGTCTAAATTTGCACTTTCTACTTTAACATCAAATGGAGAAATAATCCAATCAAGAATTTCCATGTTTCAAAGATCCTAGTTAAAACTGGCAGAGCCTAATTGTATGGAAAGATAGATAAACAGACATTCAATTAGTTATCAGATTTAAATTTTTATTTACTTCATAGTATATAGAGATTTATTCAGTGAATTAACTGAATATGACAGATTATCATTTTTCAATATATTAGACATATATCCACTAAACAAAAGTGAAATTACTCAGTTCTCTTGGGCATTGCTACAGATATCAGAGAATGCTCCTAACTCTATTTCTCTTAGTGTAATGGAGATATACAGCCCAAGAGATGGATCACTGGTCATCTGTCTTCAATTGTCAGTTTCCAAAAGATTCCTGTATTGACATTTGCTGACCCTCAAATATTTGAAATATGGACATATATTTTCAAACTTGGATTTCTCCACCTAACCATTTATTAAAGTCAATAATCTCATTTATTTCAAGAAAGAATCCAATCTGTAAGCCAACCTTTATATCAATGTATTTTGTTTCATGAGCTTTACAACCAACTCTATAAGAATGTAGAAGAAATTTAAATTTTATTTACTGTATATGTCATGTAAAAGTCATTTTGAAGATGATTTGGAAACTGCATATAAAAGAGAGATTATAAAAAAAATGGGACTTATAAAATCAAACTGAAAATCTGTTAAATTATACAACAACCAGAAGATATTTTGGATCCATCAAATAAATGGATTTGTTTACAAAAAAAATCTAATAATATGAATTGGCCATTGTTTCAAATCTTGTTTCGAATTTAAATATGAGTTATTTTAAAACTGGTAAAAATCAGAAATAGATTCAGTTTGAAGAGGTTAAGCAAGATTCATTTGGAAATTCAGTTAGTAATAGTAGAACTTTGTATCATTGATTATAATATTTGATAATTAATTTTGTTTTCCCTGTTGGTGATGCTGAGATGACTGCATTCTCTGCAGTCATCTCAGCATTACCAGCAGGTAAAACAGACCCAACACCACATACAAAAAAGAGATATTCTGGATATGACACTGAACTGGTAGTGAGTGGTGAGTCACCCTTCATTGCCATTTCTCATCCTAGGTCCACTCTGAACTGTGATGGTACTTGTTAGGGTCCTGTTATTGGATCAAATAGATCAGCTTGAAAATCATTAGCATTTGACAAGAATACTTGAAATCATATAACTGTGTATAAATTATTTATATTAAGAATAGTTACTTGTGGCTATAATTGTTTATAAAGGATTATTATTAGTCATTTGAAGCTATATAATTGCTTGAAATATTTAAAACTACATGTCTGTCGGCAAATTATGAGTATTGCTTAAAACCATATAACAGTACATATTATTAGTATTAGATACTTAGAACTATATAACACTGTGCAAACAAATTATTATTATCATTATTAAACAGGAATGGAAGAATGAAAACCAAATAATTGCTTAAAAAAACTGATTTAGGCATTAAATAACACAAGAGTTGATATGCCATAAAATCGACCAACAAACCTGCCAACTTTAATATTCTTGTTGTTTATTTTCATTTCTAATAATTGATTTATTTTCAAATTTTTTGTTAAACATTTTAACTCCTTTTTCATGTTTGTAATGTTGCCACATTGTTTTGACTCATCCATTTTCAGGTGTATAATCCATAAGATAATACACAAAAACCTTATTAGGTGGCTTGGGTACTGTAATTGTCATTATCATAGAAAATGGCCTTGGTGAACTAGGCTCTAATTCTGTATGAGGCTGATTGCATTTCACTTTGCACTAATGCCCTTGGGGGGAAAGCATGATCTTTCTTCTTTAGGATCTCTAGTCTAGGAGAAATAAAACCAGCGGCAACCTGTTTATCCACAGACAGTGGATAAAAATTGCTCAAGAAAATAAAAGAAGGGAAACAGCAGATTGATGACTTCATCTCCCCCTAACACCTTTATGGTAGAATCACTGAGAGAAAGTAACAAACAACAACAAAATTATTTCATAGCTACAAAAATGTGTTTGTTTTCTTTCGGCTTTTTTATTTATTTATTTTTTTGTTTGTTTTATTGTTTTGTTTTTATGGATTACATACTTAAAAAAGCCAAAGAATAGAATCATTGTGCTGATGACATTAGGATCACTAAGGGTAAATTTGTCAGTAGTGTGTATTCAGCCCAATCAAGCAGGATGTAACTCAAGGTTATTTTTTAAACTGAGTTCAGCTGGTTTGAATTCAGACTTCTTCTCCTAGACTGATTGTTTCATCAAGGCTAAAGAACCCAGTCTACTCTATCATTTACCCATAACTGAGAAAGAATGGATGGAATCCCCATGGCATTAGCACAAAGTGAAGCAGATAACCTTGTCCAGGATCTGAACTCCCGTTATTGATTCCTTTTGGTCTATAATATGTATTAATCTGTCCCCTCCTATACAAACAGGCTTTGACACAAGGTGAATTTTTTTTATGTGATGTACAGCTGGTTTGAATTCATTGGTTGATGTACCAAGAGTAAAGAGCCTATTCTACCTTACAATTTATCTATAGCTGTGTGAAGAACTAATGGATTCATGCCTTTCTCAAAAGCATTAGCACAAAGTGAAATGCAAACAGCTTCATCTAGGCTTTGAACTTTGGTTTATGTGTCTATTTCTTATGATGAGAATCTTTATGATACAGGTGCCTCCACTGTTTGGAATTTTAATAATTCTTCTCAAAGTGAGATTCAGTTTTGTTTAAGTATGTTTGCTAAGTTATTCTTTTGTTAGCTTTACATTGCTATCATGTTATCTTTCTTTCAAGCTTTTGAAACCACTTTTCATCTGTTTTTCTAAACAAACTCTCACTCCATAATGAATTTTCTTTTGTTCATTGTTTTTAATGCAGCTGATCCGATCCCAAACTTTCTACATTGCAAATATCACGGCACAACCAAATTAAAAACTCTTAACTATCGGTCATTAAATGATTTATTTATGAAATACTACTCAAATTTTTTTTAACATGAATTAAAAAACTTTTTTGTTGGAAATGTTATTTTAAAGCCAGGTTTCTTAAACATTTTATTTGATGCACCCCTTGTAACTAAATTCAATTTCCATTTTTATTCAAATAAATTAATTGAATATCAAATGACAAAACATTATTCATTTACCAATGTTTAATACAATTTACATGAGAAAAGAATCAGTAAACTAGAAATGGAAACACATCTTTAATTCTTAAATTATGTTTTAATGGGAAGGTTGGGTTGGTGAAACCAAGGAGATCACGAATATTAGATTACAGGTCAGATTACACATTCTATGTTCAAAGGGCTTCTCTGTTTGCTTAGTAATTAATGCACATGGCTAAACTCAGATTCTACCAGTGAACTGGAAAAGCTAGTAAAATGGGCTCAACCATTGTTCAAGACTTGGGATATTTTGCTACAGTTTTTTCATTCATCCATTTATATCCAATTCCTTTAAATTGACTTCACTTCAAGATAAGTCATTTCAATAAATTCTTCTTGAAAAAAGGTTTTTAAATTTGCTCTTTCCACTTCAATATTGTTCATTCATTTAAATGACCTGTATGTTTTGAATGAGACATATGTGAACAGCACACCATTAGTGGTCATCACTCACAATCAATCATTCTGCTGGGACTATAATATCTGGCAACTCATCTACATGATCTTCTTATGAAAGGATTTATAAATGCCAATTAGTGAAATTTTATTCACCACCAGGGATCTATATGGACAACTTTGAAAAGCCTTGGTTTAAAACAATGATTCTCAGCATTTCTGGTTACATCCATTCCTACCACTTGTAATCTTAGGTTCTTCAATTCTTCCTTTTTTTTTAATTTTGAATTGTCATTTAGTATTTTTTTCACCAATATATTATAATGTCAACATACAACTGAAATTCCTCTCCTGGGGGACCATGTGCTTCTAGTTTGGGAATCAGGTTTGAAGTGTACAATTTGCCTATAAAATTTCAGTTCATTGATTTTTTTTAAAAATGCTCTCATAGTTTTTTCTTTCTTTTTTACTTCTGTTTGATCATAGGAAAATTACCTGGTAATTACCTCCTTGAATCTATGTACAATTCAATTAAAATACAATAAATACAACTTGTAAGTAATTTTTTGTAATATGGTAAATACTTTGTGAATAAATACTTCATTACACAGCTTATTTGCCTTCCTTTCTTTAAATCCAATAAAGAACAAGCATTTTTTTTATATAGTTTTATATTTAACTAAAAAAATTAGTCCAGGCTTTATTCATACTGTGACTTTGATATTTCTGCCATTCCAGTCTATGACCCAAATATTGTGCAAACAACGTTAACACCACAAAAGACTTCAATTGTTCAAACAAATTTAATTACTCTTCTCAAAATTATTGGCAATATAAAAAAAATATCTTTTTATCAATGCTTTTGTTAGATTTGAACTATTATTTGTATTTCTTTCTGATTCAAAGCTTTTTCTTTGAAATAATCATAATCTTAAAAAAGAATGGTAAAGACTCCAAACATTATTCTCTTGTTTTCTAACAAGTAAATATGAAGGGTGCCCTCATGGCATAATAGTTAAAGCACTGGACTGCGGAATTTTAGTAAGCGAGTTTGAACTCCAGTTGTGCCATTACATTCACTTTCGGACAAATACCCTTGGGAAAGGTATGAACCCTCTTATCCTCCCAGCTATTGGTGAAATAGAACCACTACTGTTCTTCTAGAAGGATGAATTTGGTATTAAATAACCTGTGAAGTTTTATATGCCATTAAAATAACAAAATAAACAAGTAAATATTTAGAATTAAGAAGAAAGAAAAAGAAAACTTTTTTTTTTAAATTTCTAACTCTTATTCCTTTTTCCTCCTGTGATTACTTTTGAAATTAATAAAAATTCACTAGTAGTCTCATATTCTTCATGGTGTAATAGTTAGCAAACTAGTATTGAAGTTCAATTATTACTAAGTAGGTATTTATCCAACCTCTCCACCATGAACGAGATGGTACACAGTCACATTTTTTCAACTGACTACTGTAGGCTTTAATACAATTTTCCTTCTCCTAAGACTAGTTGCCTTACCAAAGCTAAAGAGCTTAGTCTGCCCTACTATTTTCCCATAGTTGAAGAGAGAAGAGATGGATTCATGCCTTTCCCAAAGATATTAGCATAAAGTGAAACACAAACTGCCTTGTTAAGAATTTGAACTTGGGTTGGCATTTCCATTTCCTACACTGATAAGCATTGCACTAAGCATGCTTCAATTATTACTAATAGTGTGTTTGATGCTCACTACATACACTATAATTTTCGCCTTGTCCTGTGCTTAGTTTTTTTAGTGTGTGTACATAAATAGAAAGTCATATATAAATAAATAAATAAATAAATATATATATATATATATATATATATATATATATACAGGGTATGTTCAAACAGTATGAAGATTGAAAGTGTATTTACCAAAACAGAAATGAGCAATGAATGAAATGTTGATTTTCTCCAAGATAGTCTCCTTGGCATTCAACACACATTCCAGCAAGTTTCCCTTGGTTGAAGCACCTCAAAATCTCCTTTTTTTTTTGATATAGTATGAAGCTGTGCCTTATTTCTTTTAATGTCCTCAAATCTCTTACCAATGGAATGAATTTTCAGTTCAGATAACAAGCTAGCTCTAGTGAGTCTATAAGGTACTACACTTGTACAATCTTGTTTTCATTAAAAAAAAAAGATCTGCTGATCAAAAAGTATTGAGAATTGGTACTAAATTATCTAGACTTGTCTAGAAATCATCACTTTAATTTTTGATCACACTTTGTATTTATTGTAGAAGTCACTGCTCTTTCAAAACATCCCAATGTCCATATAATCTCACTTCAACTCATAATTCATTTATGCATGTGAGCACTGACTCATAGCTACTGAGCCTTACAATAGAATTCCAACATGGTGCTGCAAACAGGATTTGAACCTGTGAGGGAATAACCCATTGGATTTGAAACCCAATGGGTTATTCCCTCACAGTTCTTACTTCTGCAAAAGCATTACCAATGCACTATTGAAAAAGCCCTGATCTACTGTCCCAAAGGTTGGCACCTGATATTTGCTGGCAGCAGATTTTGTACAGATTCTGAGCGCAGATATGCACCAATAGAAGGCGAGGCAGCAGCAACAGCATGGGCATTAGAGAAATGCTGTATGCTTGTCATGGGTTGCCCAAACATCATAGTGGTCATAGATCATGAACCACCCAAAGGGTTATTTGGTAATCAAGATCCTAGCAAGATCCAAAATCTCCAGCTGTTTTTTGACTGAAGGAAAAGAACATGCGATATCGATTTACCATCCAGCCCTGTCCCAGGAAATGGCACAGAGGCTTTGATGCAGTTTCCTGCCACCCAGTGGCTATGGTGCAGACCCTCCTCAATGTGTTTCCAGCAAACCCATCTCAATCAGATATACAGGAGTCCAACAATATAAGCAATATAATAATGTCAACAACCTTGATGGCAACATTTGCAGGCAGCAATTATATAGCTATGATATCACCAGACCTAATTCGTGCCGTAGGTTGTGGCAATCCACAATATGAGAAACTAATAAGTGTGATACAGCAAGGCTTCCCAAGGAATCTGAGGTCTGTGAGTATTGTGAGATGAGGCACTGCCTCAGCTCTGACAATGGCCTGGTGTTGGATCGAAGGATTGTCATCTCCAAGACACAGCAGAGAAAAGTCCTGTACTGCCTACACTCTGCACATCAAGGAGTAATTGGCATGAAAGCATGTGCCAATGAGTCAGTGTACTGGCCTATGATGGATGCTTCAGTCCACAGTATTAGGGCAAGTTGCATGGTATGCTCAAACATTCCCACGCCTTCAATCATCGAGAATTTCTCGAGCTCTGTCCAGGTTATTACCACATAACAAGCCAGGCCTAAAAGAAGAGTACAGTTCTCATACAACTCAGCCTACTAGCAGGAGGGGGAGGGGGCATGTAGGAGTCACTGCTCTAACATGCAGAATAAACAAGAATAACAACACTTACCAGCTCAGCAGCCCCAGCTAGCATTCAGCTGGCTGACAAAAAATAAAAAGGGCGGTAACTCAATACCGAGCCCATAACATCTGTAACATAACTGAAGCAAGCCGGTGTATATATACACTAATATATCCACTCACTGCACCAGCAACCAATCACTGTCCAGAGAATGGACTTAGCCATTTTCGAATAATGGAACGTCCCAATGTCCATATAATCTCACTTCAACTTGTAATTCATTTACACATGTGAGCACTGACACATAGCTACTGAGCCTTATGATAGAATTCCAACATTTATTACATTGTGTATATATTCACCCTAAAACCAAAAGAGGTTGTTGGAGAAAAGCTTCATACTAGACTGGGCTGTTATGGTCTGACATCTTTCATGACATTTTAGTGGAATTATATGATACTAGTAACCAGTGTTGTAATTTGAGTGGGGTATGTCAGTGTATATCTACTTCTCAATTTGCAGTTGGAGGTAGGGTACAATCAGTGTATTCTTATGAAGGTATTTATTATTAGCTATTGTTTGTCAAATTTCTATCAATCACATTTATTTGTTCATTTGTAATAATTATTCATGCATATTTCATTCAGTTCCCACATAAAATATTATATAGATTAATCTCTGATGTACTTTACAGTAAAAGTGAATGGCTCAACAGTTATCATAGAAAATAAGATTGTCTAGCCAAGTTTAAATCCTTAACAAAAGTTTGTTTCACTTTGTGCTAATAAAACATGAATTCATCTCTTCTTCCTCCAGCTATCAGTAACTAGTAGGGCAGCCACCAGTCTAGAAGGTAAACTTTAAACTCAAACTAGCTGACTCCACTTGTAAAAAAAATTGACTATGTGTCAAATACTGTCAGAGAGGTTGGATAAATATATACATTAAGAATGGGCCAGTATTCTAGTTGGAGCTTAAACCTGTATTTATTGGGATGGATGAACTGTAAATCAATAATATACATGTGTGTATAATCATCATATCTAATGTAAATTATATGAACTCAAAACAAAAAAATCATTTTTTAAAGTCACCCACAGGGTTTTACAATATCCTGGAACTCTCAGCTATACATTTATATCTCTTATAGGCTTCTCTAGGATCCCTCATTGAACCCCTCTGTGATCCTTAAGCATAAATCCAAGATACATCCTTACCATATATACCCAGTTCTGATAACCCATTCCATCACTGCCACTAATGGAGAAGAATCTCTAGCCTGACTGTAAGCTGGTATTTCATTGAACAAACTATGGTTTAGATGCAAAGAGAATTAGATCTCTGATTTTCCCAAGTGCATTAGTATAAAAAATGACATAAACAGAATGTAGGCTCAACATAGTGATTGACATTATTCAACGTCACACTTCCTCTCTCTCTCTCCAAGTGTATTTGTATAAAGATTACCTTTTTTTCCCTTATCATTAATGTTAATATCCTTCTTCATATTGCTATTAATTGTCTATGAATTACTCATGCTGCTGTCCCCATGAGATTGTAACTCAAGATGTTTGACTGATGTCAAGCAACATTAATTAAACTTAAAGAGAATCATTTCCCTACCTCAACTGGTCGAGATTGGATTAAAATTAGGAACATCCCAAATGACAGAAGTGTTCTTAATTTAATTTTCGTCAATCCTATTGTGTAGACTCGATTTTCTTTCCATTATGGTTCCATTCTATCTCACTGATTTTAAGTGTTGTGCTAACACCATGGATAATGATTTCGATCTTCCATTAGACATCATTCCAATAGCAGCAGTCATGTATTCAGCACATTTTTTAGGTTATTTATAAAATAAAATAAAATAAAGAAATGTAAAAAATAAAAATCAAAAAAAATTTCTTTATACAGTGAATTGGTAATGTGTAAACATGTTTCAACAGATGAAATTTAATTGGTTTTGCCAATTCCTGGTCACAAAGGAAGCTGTGTCCTTCTCATTGGTTGCTTTCTCAGATAAAAATATTTTTGTGATTAGTCATCAAAGAATATTTCCAGTGTTACATTGGTTGTTGATGCTGGAATTAAGAAATATTAAAGTATTATTTCTCTTGATTTTGTCAAAAGATTAGACAATTTCTCAATATTTCATTCTTTTGTAATGAATTATTTGCAAATCAATATTGATGTAAAGGTAAACTAAGTTTTATAGCTTTCATGAGAAGAAAAAACTCAAAATTTAAAACTAGGTGCTGATGTCCCAAACGACTTCAACCTTGTTTTGATAATTCTTGAAATGACACTAATACAAAGTTGTATCATCTTCTCTTTTCCTTGGACAACATCAGTATACATGAAGAGGGATGACCAGCTCTATGAGAAACTATCAGTCCTCCATACAGCTTTGCCTTGACTTGTGCTAAGATCCAAGTGCAAATCTATGGGTTCTGCAAGACCACAAATAACATAATATAATAAGTAACAATGTTTATTTTAAAATTTATCATCAAAGCATCCCAACAGCACAGGTTCCTATGAATCTCTCTTGCTGTATATCCCTTTCAGCAGGTCTTCAAGACAGGATCTGATATCTGCACAGAGCTGGTTAATGAGTTTTTAACGTTGACTAACACATTCATGCCTGTGTAAGAGTCCGTCGGAGAATATTGCTTATGAGTTTGTCCTTGCTTCTCCAGCAGTGCTCAGCATGTCTTGGTCATCTTACTTGGATAGTTTGTGAGATGGGAGGTAAGTAGCTGTACAGCTACTGTTTTATGTATCAGAATCAGTTGAGTTTTGATTTGTAGCTTGAGATATTTTCTTATAGAAAGAACAGATTTTTTTTTTAAATTATTTTAAGGTATAGTAACTTCTACAAAATCATAATCTTTTAACATGAATTGCTGTAACAGTAGTCCATGATGATATTGAGGCTTCTATTCAGGAAGATGTGAAGAATTCTAATTAGCATTTCACAGTTATTTCCATTATATTAAGAATTTTCATGATTAAAAAATCATGTTCATTATAAATGTTGACCCCATGAAAATATCATTCAGTTGCAAATTGAACTGAAAACTGCCATATCCTTTCAGAATATTTTAGATGTATCATTTTAATAAAGATTTCGCTATGATATGCCATTTTTAATTCATACAATGGGAATTTTGGTAATATATAGTATTAATATATTTTAGCATAAGTAATATATAGTGTTCATATATCTATGAATCTTATGAGTCACCTCCTCCTTATCAATAGCCAGTTTAGAGTTTGTCAAAAATAGGTGGCTCTGGATGCTAATTGTAGTTTACATGGCTTTTGTATAAGGAATGATTGGCTAATTTGTGTAGCTGTTGTATTGATGATGATTGGCCAATCAGAACTGACTTAATTACAATGTAATCTGCAAGTTGATATGCCATTAAACAAAGAAACCAAACTGAACCAGGTTGCTGCAAAATATTGCCAAAAATAATCTTCAGCTTGAACTGACTGGGATCAAAGTAATAAGAACTGTAACATTAATTTTAAATCTGACATTCATTTAAGAAATTATATTTTCATTTCTTGTTCTAATTGGACTTTAATGCAATTTCACATGTTCCCTTTTACTGTCACATATGCATTCATTTTGATAGATAAAAGGTTTCTCTAGCAGAGAGCTTACAAAACTTTTATTTTATTGCAGTTTAGAACTATAACTAGAGGAAATTGCAGACCTCCCTCCCCACTTCATTTTGGACCTACTTTGCCTCTTCCATAGAACATAATGACCCTTTATCGTCCTTGGGTTTGAGACCCTTGACATTGACAGTAAAAAAAAGAATCTTATCTAAGCTCTATTATTTTGTTTGTTTTTTTTCTTTAATTGCAAGGAATTCTTCTTCCTACCTAATTTTCACATGGAAGCAATTGCCCAACTGTCAGACCCTTTATGCAACATGTCATGACATCAAGACAAAACTTAGTCTGACCATTAGTAAGTGGTCAACTACATCTAAAAGTTTTGATTAGATCATTTGCATTATACATGCGTTTTTTATTGCCATTTTCTGATTGTGCCACTATGATTAATTGATGAGTTGCCTGCATGCTTAAACAGTTCAGACCATTCTCTTCAACTGATGGCATGAATCTATTTAACCCTGCTTTAAATTGGATTTTCTTATTATTTATTCATACCTCATAAGAAATTCATTCTAGTCCATTAACTTCCTATGATTAGTTTAATGTCTATCCAGACCAGCTTTAAAAATTATCGCTAATTGATTTTTTAAGCATCCCATAAAACTTTTCTCTTCCTCCCATTCATTGTAGCATATTATTTTTTTGATACCAATGTATTATGGCTTGGTTTGGTTTCTTTGTTTAATGGCATCTCAACCTTAATGGGTTATTTAATGCTAAAGCCATGATACTATTTAACCCATAGCTGAAAGGAGAAGTAGGTTCACACCTTTCCCAATGATATTAGTCTGAAAGTGAATGTAATAGTGTGACTTTAGTCATTATACCAAAGGAACTCCCTACCCCGACTATGATTATGGCTGTGAGTGTATGCAGAGTTCAACAAAATTAGGAGAGTAATAAGATTGTATTTGCACCAATTTATTAACTTGATAGAGTTTGGTAGCCTTGAAAACCAGCAGTTAAACTGGCTTTTTTAAATCCAAGTTTAGGAATTGCTCATTAGTGGTATTTGTGTGTGTGTGTGTGTGTGTGTGTGTGTGTGTGTGTGTGTGTGTGTATTGTTTAATTGCTAGGAATTCCTCTTCCTACTTTCTTGGAGTCATTTATTATTAAGTTTTGTTTGCTACAAGATCAGAAGTATGAAGTACTTGATGAGAATCAAACTTATAAGCAATGTTTTAATCGTCTAGCTTGTTCACAATAATACCACAAGAGGTACCCCTCAAAATGAATGTATATATAATTTAGTAAATATATAATTTTTTCCTTCAGTGTTTTTATACATATATATATAGAGAGAGAAAGAGGGAGATATAAAGAAAGATGAAAAAGGGATAAGATAAATAGGAATGTTTCTTTTATTGTTTTTTTTTCATTGTTCTCAACCAACCCCAACAGTTTTATTATGTGACACAAGGTCAGGTTACTGTGAGGTGTCCCACAGGGAGGCAGCTAAAAATTGCTTAATTCCATCTGCATTCCTGTTTTGAAGGTAAATCCCACTATTAACCCATTTAAATGAGAAGGCAGGTACTGCTTGGAGAGAAGCTCCCCTAGAACTAAGGTGATTGATTTTTTTTCCCAATATGTCTCCCAATCTAAAGGCCAAGAAGCTATTCACATACATTATATATATATATATATATATATATATATATATATGAGAAAACTGAAAATAAATCCGACTCTATAAAAATGTAAGTGAAGTAAAGTTGGCAACTGTAGTCGAGGGTGACCCAAAAGCTCTCCTTTCAATAACTACTACATCGAGGTGTAGGGGAGGGTGCTACTCCTTCCCCTGGACTGCTCCACTTTACCCTTGATACATACCTTATAATGCTGAGGAATAAGCAAGGAGGTATCAAGTACCATTTTTTAAGTCTTTGGTATGACTCTATTTGGGATTGAACCCCGGTCTCCCAGGCCATAGGCAAACACTCTACCTACTAGGCCAATGAGCTGGTAAAATGTACAAAGGTGAAAAAACACAAGATCTGCTGAGGATGATTTTATTAATAGTTCAAATTGTTTGCAAATATTAAATGTTTTAGTTCTTACATTCTGAAAACATTAAACCTCCATCAGGGCATATGAATTGTTAAATGAAACAAAAGAAATGAGAAAGTTTTAATCATTCTGTTTCTGTTGGTGGTGTTCTGATTCAAATCTATGTGGTGTAATTAGCATTCAAAAATTTATTCTAAAAAGTGTAACTTATTTCCTTTTAAAAATGAATTATATTACATCAGTCTATCTATCAATTTCAAACATTTCATAACAGATCTATCTCTATTAATTTCAATCTGCTTCTCTCTATCCCTCTCAGTCTGTTTGATCCATCTATCTGTTTATTTGTTCTAGTATATGTAAATGATGAAGCCAAATTATTCTTAATAGATTTTGTAAATTTTAGCACCAATTTGACTCATAAGGAGATAAGTTTAAAAAGCCAGTCCTCTGTTTGGTGATAGTATTATGGTTTGAAATGATACTAGATTCAACAATTATCTCACCCACCAGGCAACCTTAATCTATATAAGTTTCATGAAGTGCATAAGATAAATTAATTGTCCATTACAATCAAGGTATTAATTTTTTTTAAATGAAACTGGTGCAATTTACAAGATTAATTTCCCAGCATTCAAACTTATTATAAAATTCATATTTGAAATGAATCGCTGATTAGTGGATTTTTAAAAAATTTAAACTTAGAATTTTTAAATCTATGCTTTATAGTTTTTGGAAATAACTTATTTCATGACAGGCTGTGTCCTCATGGCATAATGGCTAAAGTGCCTCAAAAGAAGTGAGTTTAAACTCCAGTTGCACTATTACGTTCACTTTCAGACTAATACTCTTAGGAAAGGTATAAACCCTTTTATTCCCCCAACTATGGGTTAAATAGTATCACTGCCGATCTTCTGCAAGGATTGCTTTGGCATTAAATAATCCATGAAGGTTAATATGCCATTAAAACAAAGAAACCTAAATGAACCAATTAATTTCATGATAACTTATTCAGAAAGATTATGATTAATAACTAAAAAATACTGAATTTATTTTAAGTAGTGACATACTATTTAAAAAAATGTCAAGTTAAAATTTGTAGATATTTTTAAAGCTGAACAGTGACTGACACAAGGTTACAATAGTGTAACATATATATAGGATTATTGGAAGACTTGGTGGTAGGGAAGATATTCAGTCAAGTTCCCTTTATCCAAGGAGCAATATTAGCATCAGTATATCCGTGATATACTAAAATTGAACAAAACAAAAGGAAAGACAAAATAAACTCCTTTACATATATAAGAACATTTATTATATACATATCAGTGGCATTAAAAGAAAAATACATTAAAATGTCCCAACAGCTAAAACAATATATATATTGTTCCTTGAACAAGCAGTATATGGAAGGGATACAAAATAAAAAAAGACTTATTTGATGAATGTAGGTAATATAACCCTGTGGTTTTCAAAAAACAGAGTCAAATTGAGATTGAAAAGGGGTTTATGATTGGTTTGGTTTGGGTTTTATGGCATATCAACCTTTGTAGGTTATTTAATGCCAAATCCATTTTTATACAAATAATCAGTTTTATTTCAGACAATTCAGTTTAGCATGAGTACACAGTTTAATTGTCAAAAACATTTCTATTTCAAGCTATTCAGTTTATTCAAACAGTTCTAATTCAGCTAAGTATACATATAGATTTTGTTTACACACAGTTAAATGTCAAAACAGTTCTATATTAAACCAGTTTAGTGTAAGTACAGTTTCAATGTCAAAAACAGTTCCATTTCAAACAATTCAGTTTAGCATAAGTATGCAGTTTAAATGCAAATACACAGTTTAATTGTCAAAAACATTTCTATTTCAAGCTATTCAGTTGAGCATAAGTATGCAGTTTAGTTCTATTTAACCCATAGATAGGGCCCTATCAGGTATTACCATTCCAGACCAGAGGGGACCTGGGAGCAATGGCAATGAAGGGGTGGTCTACATTCTCCAAAGCCCCAGCATCACTGGAACCTCACCATCAGATAGTTTAGTGTCATATCTAGGACACTCGTTAGGGGAGGGTGTATTATACAGCCCCAGCCGACTGGACAAAGGGGTTTCTGAGACTATCATGTGATACCTTATGAGCTCCTTATGGACATATGATTATTCATTGTAACCCTACAGGATCAAACTCCCTATTAATGGCCTACATGACTATTTTTTTATCCAAGCTTAAACACTGACCACAGGTGTTATGGTACCATTTAGAACTATGTAGCTGAGTTAACCATGTGTGTGTGTGTGTATATATATATATATATATATATATATAAATATTATTTGGAAGTAGTAATTAGCTTTTGTAGAGCTTTTTTTGAAGAGTAAGTTTGTGTTCGTAATCACTTTTGTTAATGATTATGGAAAGTCTGTTATCTAGTTCGTAGAGTCATGCAGGTGTAATGGAGCTTTGGAGTTTTCTAGATTTACATATTTCATTGAACATAATAGACATTTTTTGTCTACATATTTTTTTGTTAATCCTTTCAAATTGTCATATCGATCTTATGATATTCGGCAGGAATTGGCTGATAAACCTTCCATAATTAGTTATTTCCCAAGTACTTTCTGCCTAACTTTGGGCCATCATCAGGGGAGGATCTATTACAAAATTGATGTAACTTTTGTATGTACATTACTACTTTGTAAAAATGAGTGTTTGTACTGTTTGGTGTAGGTTATTTGTGATATAATTGGGCGCAGAGGATGATTAGGTTTATGTATTTTTACAGTCCTGTAAAGATAGCTGGGTTTATAATCACTGATTATTTTGGCTAGTTTTGTGCTATTAAGTTCGGCATTATTGGCAGTTATTAGTTTATTAATTTTTGATTTTAGTTGGTTGGTGGGATTATTTAATTTTTTGAATTTTGTATGATCATCGAGAATATTTTGTAGGTTTGAATGGTAGTCTGTTTTAGTGAGTACTACAAAAATGTTTGTTTTATTTGCGTTTGTTATGATGTCAGAGTGATTGCATAATTCTTTAGTGGTAATTTTTAGTTGATGAGTTAGTAATGTTGGTTGTTTTTTATTGTATCTATTTTTGATGGCTTCAGCCTTAAGGAGATCACAGAATTCAGGTTTGATTGAAATTACCAGAATTCAGGTTTGATTGAAATTTATCCCAGAGCTTTAAAATATTTTGGTATAAAATTTCAATTTCTGTATTTTTGTTGATGTTAGTATATCCTTGAAATAAATGGCAGTTGGGTCCCAAGTTGAGAAAATCTTTTATATCGAAGGTTGAGTCATGAATAATTTCCATTTTAGTAAAATATGATTTATTCATAAATAAATGAACACTGAATTAATTTCAATCAATAGTATATACACCATTATATCAAATTACCTCCTGCTATTTATCAGGTAACTTGTTGATTCTTCTCAAGTAAAATTCAGCTGGTTTTTCAACTCAAAAGGTTTTCTCCTTATCATGGAGAAGTACAACATTTCTCGTATTGATGCTTACTTTTTCTATCTTTTTCAAGTGGCAACAGAATGTGGATTGGGATGTGTTGATGTCAAGTGTTAATGCTAGTGTAGTTTGTGTGGATTACATTTAACAAATTCTCTTAAAGCATCTGCTGAAAGTTCTGGTCTGGATTCATCTCTCAATGACATATCACTAGAACTGAACTTTGAAAACCAATTTCAGATAAGGTGGTCAGTTTTGATGCTTTGGTCATAAACACTAAAATTTTCTTAGTTGTTTCCGTAGTGTTTTTGTTATTCTAAAACTTCATCACATGTAAAATATGCACTTTCATTGCCTCTAGGCACAACTGAAATAAGAACATCCAATGAAAGCACTCTTTAATTGTCTAATTTCTGGTTGCATTTAAAACATTGGAAGTTTGAAATGCAGAGTTACAATTTGCATTTAAAAAATGGAAATTATTTGTGACTCAACCTAATATATATATAAGTAAGTAAAGTTGGCGACCATAGTCGAGGGTGACTCGAAGGCTCCCTTTTCGATAGCTTACTACACCAAGGTGTAAGGGAGGGCGCGACTTCTTTCCCTGGATTGCTCCACTTTACCCTTGATCCGTACCTTATAATGCTGAGTGTTAAGCAAGGAGGCATCAAGTACCATTTTTTGAGTCTTTGGTATGACTCGACCTGGGATTGAACCCAGGTCTCCCGGGCCATTGGCGAACATTCTAACCGCTAGGCCAATGTCCGGTACTTACTTTACAATATATGTATATACATATATATATATAGCTTACTTTTATGTAAATATAGATATTTACCAAGTTTAACTTTATCTGACACAAGGTCAAATGAGAGAAAACTGTTACTCCAAACTTATGTTTATTTTGCCATTGATCTTTAGAAAGTGGCTCATGTAAAAGGCTTGTTCAGCATAAATTATATATTGTTTACTACTGAATGTAAAAAAAAAATTATTCAATGTGATATTTAAAATGAATGAAGTCATTTATTATGTCAAGTTTTGTTTGCAACAAGACTAGAAGTTTGAAGTATTCTGTGAGAATCAAACTCATAAGCAATAATCTACTAGTCTGCCTCACAAACCATTATACCATGCCTCAGAATTAATGTGTATGTAATTTAGTAAATCATATTTATCAAAATGTATAATTTTTCTTCTCATGATGTTTTTTATTTGTGACTTAAAATTAATATTTTAGACAATTAAATCAATCTCTCTCTCATGTGAGTGAAATATATATAAAAGGATATATTATTCACATATGTAAACACACACACACACAATATTTTTCAAATATAAAATAGAATAATAATAATAAGTCCCCAACTCTGTGTTTTATATTGTTGATCCTCAGGTGAACTAGTATTTGACTCTAGCTCACCAGAAGATCAACAATTATAGAATGCAGTCGTGTTTTTTGCCAGTTTTTATTATCTTACTTTATATTTGAAAAATATTGTGATATTGCTCTGCATTTTTGTGCATAGAGCACTATAAAGACTCTACTGACTAAAAACATATTTAGTGTTAAATTTTAATCATAATTATTTCTACATGATTATTTGGGGAGAGAGATAGAACAGTTAGAAATTTTGATTATAAAACCCATTGATATATAAAATATTTATATATCAATCTTTTTAGCAATATGTAAATTTATATATTTCTTTGATGCTTTTTATATTTAGTAATGAACATTACAAACTTAATTTTTATCATGAGTTTTCCAAATTAGTCGATTCCCCTCTAATATTGTTCTACTAAATGTTACTTTAAAATTCCCTAGTGTATATGAACAGTTACTAAAGCCATATAAAGTAGCACTTAACTGTTATTCATTCCCTAACAACTCTATCAAGCTGTCTGTTATAACTAATCCATATATTGCTACATAATCTCTACTTTTATATTTCTTTTCAACTATTTGTAATTTGTCTTATTGCTTTTTTCTTCTTCTGTCTTAATAATATTCTTTCATCATATCTAACAAGATCTTTTTGTAATCCTCTGTTGGTCAAACTTTAAAAGACTCACACTATAATTGAAATTTTCTCAGTATTGGATTTGTCCATCTCTAAACCTTAAACTAAATTGACAAAACAAAGAAACACCTACACACAGAAGTTGAAATACTCCATATAAACTCAATACTCAACCGTTTTCAAGTTTACTTGGCATCAAAATAGTCTTTACACAGCATCTCACATGATTAACTTGCAGAGAAATCAATAGTCAGGATTTAAAAGAAAAATTTTATAAAGAAAATAAATCTTTTTCTTTTTTAATTCTACTTCAAGGTAATGTCAACTCTGGTTTTTCTCTAAATGTGTAACAACTTGTACTCAACAAATGTTAGAATACTGAGTCAATGAAAAATACCAAAAATTATGCTTTGTGTATTAATTACCTTGTGTGATTTTTTTTTCCAATATGGCTCTATATCCCATCAAATTAAGGGAAACTATCAAAAATATTAAACTCCTTCACAATGAGGTCACAAGAACAATTTTAAAAATAAAGAGAAGAAAGGATTTTAATCTCATCTCTCTCAGATACATATTTCATCAATCTGTATGGTCTTTAGAAAAGTTTGAGGCATTTTTTCTTTAAATTTCTTTCAAGAAAGCAAATGTTGATCAAGAGGAATCAAAATGGAATTTTAAGCTTTATTTTAGATTTTTGTTTTGATAGGATATTCTAGATTCCTTCCTACACACACAAACACACACACAACCTTTTTTCAGGTTATTTTATTTTTGAATGCAGAAATGTATTTTAAGATTTCCTTTGTTTCTACAGACTCATTGACTAATGGTCAAATTTTGATGAATTTTGGTATTAACTTAAGGAAGTGTTTCAAAGGTATCTGCATGAAGAATGGCACAGAAGAGCTGAAGGAGGTGCCTAGAATATAATATAGTGGCTTAAAATTGATTAGAAAGGTCTAATTTGTCTAGAAAGCAAATAAAATTACTAATTAGAATCCTTCACTTCTTTCTAAATAGAAGCATCAGTATCATCATGGACCACTGTTACAATGGAAATTCAACAGTTTCACCAAATATCTCTGGCGTTTGTAGTTGAAAATTATTTTTTAATAATATAAATGTATATATATGTATAAAAGCAAAAACTACTGTGTAAAAAGTAGTCTTGCTTCCAGCAAAGTCTTCATCAAATGATGACTATGAATTCAGGAATGGTTTAGGGGCTGAAGCATCATTACCACTAACCCAGAGCACTCCAGCAATACCTCATTTGTTGGTTTGACATCATGCTGTAGAAATGCTATATCCATGCTGATACAGTTAGAGCTTTATTCCTGATCTTTTTCTTTCTTTTTAAATATATATTTTTTCTTGTCTGATGGTAAAAGTCCAAAATTAGTTAGTTATGTAGAAGTTGGATTGGTAATATATATATATATATATATATATATATATATATATATATATTGTGTGTGTGTGTGTGTGTATATATATATATATATATATATATATATATATATATATATATATACAAGGAGCACGCAATAAGTTTCTAGACTTTTTTCGTATGGGCTCTTTTATTAATAGTACACACATGAAACTCTAGTCCTCTTCGAAGTAATCTCCTCCGGCTGCAATGCACTTGTTGTACTGTTCCAATACCTTCTGGAAGGCCCCATGGAAGTCCTCTTGTGTGAGCGTGTCAATGACCTTCGTCACAGCTTCTTTCATCTCTTCAATTATCTCATAACGACAGCCTCTGAGCTTAGGGAATAACCAAAAGTCACAGAGAGCAAGGTCTGGACTATAGGGAGGGTGAGGAACTGTCTTGATGCCCATCTTATAGACACACAATGGTCCTTATCCATGAAATTCTTTTTTTGGACAATCAACTCTGGTGTTCTGACTTCCTTACTCCTCCCACACCTCTCATCATCCCTCACAGACACCCTGCCTTCCTTGAATCTCTTATGCCACTCAAAAACTGATGCTCAATTAATGCAAGATGGTCAAAAAGCAGTCTGAAGCATTCCATACGTTTCTGTAGCATTTTTTCCAGGTTTAAAACAGAATTTTATTGCATATTGTTCTTCTAAAGTGTCCTCACGTCCAGATTGCCTATTTTGAAATTCACCAGCTGTGACAATCAGGCTTTAGTAGGGTGTATTCCAATTGCTGCTGTAGCTGTTCATTTGAAGCTGAAATCATAAAAATTAGTCGGTTATCTCATAAGATGTATAGCAATAACATACTGATTTTTCAAGAGTCTACAACAATTTTTTTAAAAGTCTGGAAACTTATTGAAGGCAATAGTGTATATATATATATATATATATATATATATATATATATATATATATAATATTTTTCAAGTATAAGATAATATAATGATAAAACAATAAAAATTCATAACTCAATGTTTCATATTACTGTTCCTTAAGTGCTAAATTGTGAGGGAATCTCCATGGTGTAATAGCTAAATTGCTAGACTGTAAGATGACAGTAAGTTCAAATTCCAGTCATGCTATTAAATTCACTTTTGGACTAATACCCTTGGGAAAGGTATGAATCTTCTTATCCACCTCGTTATAGGTTCAATAGTACCATGATTGTTCTTCTATAAGGATGTCTTCAGCATTAAATAACCCATGAAGGTTGATATGCCATTAAAAACAAGAAAAAGAAAAATAGATGTCAAATTACAAAGTAAATATTTACTTTCATGGCAACATTTAGCTTCTAACTGCTGTTTTTTATTCAGCAAATTATTTGAATCCAGAAAGCTAATCATATGGTGTTTCTTGAGCCTTCATTACATGCATAAACTCTTTTATAGAATAGAACACTTAATTTCTGTTTATTTCCCATGCTTTTCTTTATATTCCAAGATGTACTTAGTTTTCTGCTATTGGTGTATTATTCATTCCTGAATGAATGAAGTATATATATATATATATATATATATATATATATATACCCAACCCTTCTCCTCTGCATGAGTAAGATGCAACACAAAGCCAATTTTTAAGTGGAGTTTAACAGGTTTAAATTCATAGATTTCCTTCTCCTAGACTGGTTGCCATACCAAGGTGAAAGAGCTGAGTCTGCCATACTATTTACCCATAGTTGGAGAGAGAATAGATGGATTCATACCTTTCCTAAGGGTATTACCATTATGTGAAATGTAAATAGTGTCATCCAGGATTTGAACTCTGGTCACCATATTCATTTTCTACAATGGTAATCATTATACCATGAATATCTTCCATATATATATATATAATCATCATAGCATGCTGCTGGCATGGATTTCCCTAACCCTCTCACACCACTTGTCCTTATCATCCATTGCTTTCACAGGTCTTCTATGCTACATCCTGTATTAGTAGAAAGCTGTTGTAGATAGGTTCTAGCTGGTCGCCCTACCCTTTCTCAGAAGTACATCGCTTATGAGCTTGCCCTTACTTCTTCAGCAGTGTCCCACATGTCTTGCTCATCTAGTTTGGATGGTTTTTGAGATAGGAGATTAGTGGCCGTACAGCTGCTGTTTTGTGCTGCCTCCAGAAGTTGTTCAATACAGCTCACAGCATTCTTGTGCAATTACTGTCAAGCTTTCTTTCCAAACACTTTGTCAATGTCTATGTGTGCATCTATACATCAGTATTGACACAACCACTGCTTGGAAAAAACTGTGCTTCATTCTGTCTGATAGGTCTGGCTTCCATATGACCAATAGTCTATCAATGGCTGTCTATGTTGATGTCATTTTTGGTAGATGAGACAATGTTTCTGACGTAAGTGAACTTGTCCACAAGTTTCAGAGATCTTCCATTTAGTGTGGAGATGTTGCCTGTTTGATTAAAACATTAGAACTCTCTTTTGTCTGCGTTGACATGGAGGCCTATGCCACCTGCTGCCCATTCCAGACTATGCACCAGGGATTCCACCTGAGTGGCTGTATTTGCCAGAAGCACTGTCATCGGCGTAGTCTATGTTTGTAATCATTCATGTAGGGTATCTTCTGCTTTTTTCCTTTGCTAAAGTAAAGCTATTTTCTTTCATTAAATCTGTGACAATGTTAAAGAAGTATGAGTCTCCATCCGGTGAGAAAACTTTTACTTTCATGTTTTTATATACCATTATTATGGTTGCAACAGTTTCTTTGGGTAGACCGTAGGTTAGAAGTATTTGCTCCATCTTTCCTCTGTGTATGGAATCAAATGCTTTAGAGTGGGCTGGAAAGCTCATAGACTGACATCACATCTGCTATTGATGACTTTTTTGACTGGTGGTATCCATGTTATGCAACAATGATGGAAGAAGTGTGTGGACCATAAGGATTATGTTGAAAAATAAACCTCATTTGGTCACATTTCATGAGAGTAACTTGGTTAGCCTTTAAACTTTTTAGCTGACCCTCATATATATAAATCATGTAAAGTTTGATTTCTCTTGTAGATTTCAAGTATCAAAAGTTTGTCATATATGACTAGCAAGCCTTGTTATAACAATTACTTTTTACACCAGCAGGGCTCAAGTGAGTGGCCTAGTGGTGAGTGCCACTTGTCAGGAAGAGCAATTTATACTTTAAAAAGTGAAGGAAGAGGAAAACAGGAAAGAAAAAGTAAAAAGAATTAAAATTCTATTATACCATGAGTGCCTCCATAAAAACGTTTATATACTCATTTAATGTCAATTTATTAAATAAGTAAATAAGACTACAGAACAAATTATCAAAAACAAAATGTTTGCTTTCATTAAACTCACTAATTATTTGTTTAAATTGGCCAGATTTTCAGCTACTGTAGGCTTTTATTGACTAAAATAAAAATACAATCAGTCAGATCTTACCAAAAAAGAAATAGTTGATTTGGCAACTCTAGATTGTCTACTATAGAGCGTGTGGCTTTTTGATGGGGCCAATGCAATAATATTTTGTTGTCTTGTAATTTGTTTTTGTTTTTTTTTCACTTTTAACATTTTTTTTGCTTCTAAAAAATTATTCATACATCTAATAGACATCCTGTGAACATATTCATAAATATATATATATACATATATATATATTTGATATGAAGTGTATATATACATATATATATATATACACTTCATATCAAATGGCAGTCCCATGTTTCAGATACAAAAATATTAGGGAAAGCAGGGTTACCAAGCATCCAGTCGATGGTAATGAAAAGTTGTCTTCAATGGGTTGGTCACATTATGCGTATGGATGACGGCCATCTGCCGAGGCAATTATTCTATGGTGAAATGTGGGAAGGAAAGAGAAGTGCATTAAAACCAAAGAAGAAATTTAAGGACACAATAAAATATTAGCTGAAACAATCTGGACTACCTATGGACTAATGGGAAAAAATGGCTTCAGATAGAAGTGGCGGAAACTGATTCACGAAAGCATAGAATCCTTTGAGAATAGCTGTATGCAGTAAAGCACTTACAAATGTCTGATTTGCAAAGGCGAATAGGGTCCAGCACCGGGTCCACAAAGTCACCACACTAACTGTGACATATGTGGAAAATTATGCCTATCTCTTGCTGGTCTCAAAAGACATCTGCATAAATGTGCAAAATCTATCTTGCACCCAAATAATGTCACTGCAAACAAAACTGAATGGTTGTGCCAATTCTGTGGTAAAATCTGTCGCAGCTACAAACACACAGAATTTAAGGAGGGAGTAGGGGATGGGGTAGAGGAAATGAGACAAAGAAGGTGGTCGCACTCGAAACCGAGAGAACAGCCATCATATATATATATATATATATATATATATATACACACACACACATATATATACTCATTTTGTTAAAATTATATATATATATATATAGCCAACAACTAAGAACCTTTTAAAATTATTGTATCCAATATTTTAGGCTAGATATTCAATTTATTACTATTTCCTCGGAAATTAGCTCAAATGGTATATTGGTTAGCAAGCTAGTCTAGTAAGTCATTACTATTGAGTTGGATTCTCACTGGGTACCCATACTTCTGGTCTTGTGCCAAGCTAAGCTAAACTAAGTAAATGACCAAATAAAGAATCCTTGCCTATCAGACTACACCTAGTGAATAAAGGTATTGGTTGATGTGTATCCAGTTACCTGATAGTTTTGAGTTCAGTCCTTTGGTCAGGTAGTGCAAAAAGTCATATACTCTAGTTCAGTGGAACACAGACAGATATCTCAAGGACAAATTAACTAGGAAGAATTAACTGATATGAGATATCCTTCAAGCATGGATAATGAAGTGAGAACATGTATTGAATAAAGGGTTCAGTTCAAAATTCTCGGGTAACCGTTCATGATAAATATCTAACTTATAGTCAAGTCATACTGAAAGCACTAGTTCCCATTAGATAGCTGAAGTTAAGCAATGGTGAGTCTGTTCAGTTCTGGAATAGGTGACTATATGGGAACAGCAGATACTGTAAGCAACCTAATGCCTGTGTACAAGACTAAGCTAAGGGATTCCTCACATGATGTAATGGTTATCAAGCTAACTGACCAATGTTAGTGAGTTTGATTTTTACCAGATACCCTATTTTCTGGCTTTGTATAAACTAAGCTAAGCTCAGAAAATAACTATGATAGACATCTGAAAAAGATCAGAATATACAACAACTGAAGCATGATTATAACAACCATTATAAGTACCTTTGAGTATAATAAATCATTTTTTAATATAATTTTACAAATACATATATATAGACAGAAGATAACTTTATTTATAATTGAATTATATGCCAATGTTAAACATTTTGGTGTTCACATTAATCCTTCATCAGGACATTTAAATATGTGATTCCGTATCCTCTGAATTTTATTAAAATTATTATTTTCTTTTAAATAAAACAAAAAAATGAGAAAGTTTTAAACTTTCCAATTTCATATTTTTGTGTATGTGAGTGTGTATATATATATATATATATATATATATATATATATATATATATATATATATAAAATCAGTTTGTAAATTCAGATTGGTAAGTTTCACTAGTAGTTTAGCATGATCAGTCAGAATATAAATGAATTTATTAAAAAAAAAAAAAAAAAAAGAAAATATATATATATACTCCATCAAATTTCTGGCTTCTTTAACGCTTTTCCAGGTAAATAATTTTACCAGACTAACAATTGTTAATACTGATTCAATTTCTGACTTTACCTCATCACCGGTCATGGTCAGCAATTTAACCTTCTCACAGATTGCTTTTTACAACCAATCTCTTAGCAAGGATTGAATGTAAGAAAAATAAGCTAAAAATATGTAGCTGTCCTAGTAACTAGTTTGCTAGCGCTTGAAATTTTTTTTATAATGTTGCTTGAATTAAAAGAATGATGGGTTTGTATATATATATATATATATATATATATATATATATATATATATATATATATATTTCATATGATAATTGTGTGCTCTACATGAAACTTCTAGTCATCATCATCATCATGTTGCCCTATCAGAATGGATATCCCTGACTCTCTCGCCTCCCCTCCCTATCGTCCATTCCTTCCAGCAGGTTCTCAGGGCTGCATTCCGTATCAGCACAGAGCTGCTGTATGTATGTTCAAGCTGGTCGTCCTGCCTTTGCATGTCCATGTGAAGGGGTCCACAGGAGTACATCACTTATGAGCTTGTCCCTACTTCTCCAGCATGTCTGGTTCATCTAATTTTGATAGCTTTCGTGATGGGTGGTAAGTGGCCGTACAGCTGCTGCTTTGTGGGGTGCTGTCTCCAGGACTTGTTCAATATTGCTCGCAGCATTCTTGTGTAGTTGCCATCAAGCTTTTTCTCCATACGTTTAGTTAGCGTCCCTGTAATGCATCCATATAGCGGTATCGACATGACTGCTGTTTGGAAGAAACTGTGCTTCATTTTCTCAGTCATGTCTGACTTCCATATGACCAATAGCCTATTAATAGCTGTCCATGCCTTTGCTAGTTGCGTGTCAATGTCTGTCTCAGTTGATGAGACACTGCTTCCTAGGTAGGTGAACTTGTCAACTCGTTTCAGAGAGCTACCGTTTAGTGTGGAGATGTCCCCTGTTTGATTAAAGTACATATATTCTGTCTTGTGTGCGTTGACATGGAGGCCGATGCCAGCAGCAGCTTGTTCCAGACTATGTAGCAGGGTTTCAGCTTGAGCATGTGTATTTGCCAGGAGCACTATATCATTGGCATAGTCGGCGTTGGTGATTGTTTTTGCAGAGTACCTTCTGCTTTTTTCTTTTGTTTGCTTAAAACCATTTTCTTTGATATTATCGATAGATGTCCTAAGCATATAGTCTAGACAGATGATAAAGAGGTATGAGGCTAATGTGTCTCCTTGTAGTACCCATGATACAATGTCAAAGTATTCTGTCTCCATCCGGAGAACAGACTTTTACTTTGGTATTTCTATAGAGCATCATTATGGCTGCAACAGTTTCTTTTGGTAGGCCATAGGCAAGTAGAATTTGCTCCATCTTTCCTTTGTGAATGGAGTCAAAGGCCTTAGTAAAGTCGACATAATATTGTTACTTCTAGGTTTTTTGCATGTACACCTCCAAGAATTTGCAACACGGATACATTCAATCCTGCTTGCCACCATTCTCTTAACTTTTCGGTGCATATGTCTACATGAGCCGTAAATGGATCCACATGATCATTTAACTCCCGATAGTCGAGCACCAGCCTTACCTTTTGTTTATTCTGCTGGATGACTGCCATTAATGGGATCAGGCCCTTCTGGGTAAGGAACTAACCACCCATTATCAATCCAGTTTTGTAGCTCTTTATCGTATTCTGCACAAGCTCTTGCAGGGATGGTGTACTCCAGTACTCTGTTGTATAATTTTTCTGGTGGCTGATCACCGGACCAGCTCCACAACACAGTCCAGGATTTGGTGCATTGGTCGAACTCTGCATGAAAGTCAGGCTGTTCTAGCTCTATTGTGATACACCCAAAGTGGGAGCCGCCTCAGCAATATGTGCCTTGCCTCCTTCATCGATGTGCATGCCGCCCAATTTCTTGATGATGTCCATTCTCAGAAGGAGGTCAAATCCCAATAGCTTGCTGTTTACCACTAGCACATTCGTTTTTAAGGGATTTCTGTTGCTCACTGTTAAAGTTATGCTGCCAACACCATGGCTTAGAAGGCACTTCCTGCCTGCTGTCAGAATTGCAGTACGTTTCTGTACTTCAGATCGACATAAGATTCCACTCACAACGGATGAGGAGCAGCCGGAATCCACCAACACTACCCGATCCATTCCATTAACTTTCACCTTCATTACAGGAAGCACTTCTTCTAGTTTATGTGGGGAAAGAGTAGTGCTGGCCTCTCGTCCCTTGCCTCACTTTCTGGACACCTCGATGTGACATGTCGTTGTTGCTGGTACTGATAACAGCGTATCTCCGGGAGCAGTCTTCATGATTTGCTCCCAGGCTGCCGACAATCTCTGGCAAAGTGATTTGGACCTCCATACTTGTAGCACTGCACTGCGAATGCGTTCTATTTGTTGGAGGTTGAAGGTGGGCCTACAGGTACAAGAGGAAGAACTCGGTGTCACCTGGCCGCTGCAGCAACAGGCTCATCAACCTCTACCTCTTCCTTCATGAGAGCTCGAGCCCTAGCAAGAATCTGTTCTAGGATCATGTGCTCCATCCTTGAGGACCCAAGCAATTGTCTAACCAGACCGAGGAGTCCTGACATGAAAGCGTAACTGAGCCATCGGTCAGAGGTGTTTTCTTCAATTAGACATGCTAGGTCCTGTAGGTCACCCAAATATTCATCCACAGTTTCCCGAGGTACAAACAATGTGAGACAAATGTGTCAAATGCAACAAGAGGGTCCAGCGCAAAAGCCACGAGAAGAGCTTGTTTTACCTGCTGTAAATCCTCCCTCTGGTCACGGGTTAACCGTCAGTATACTGACAGAGCCCTGCCTCTCAGCCTGAGTGGTAGAACATGTTCAACGTTGTCAACACCACACATTTCGCACACCAGCTCCACCTGTTCCAACCATTCTGACACCATGTAGTCAGATGAGATGCCATGAAATTCAGGAATCAGCTGAATGTCAAACACTTTGCCTGCCATTTGCGTCTGGTTACACGTACGCCAAAATAGCTTCTAGTTGGTTTCAGAAGTCTCGTCAAAGAAGAATCAACCTATTGGACGCTAGTCAACTCACTTAACTTGCAAAATGAACTGATGGATGTTCACCAATCAGACATCAGCAAAATGCTGCTCTTTTCCACTTCAAACTTAATCTCTTTTATGTTCATCAAATCTCGCCATCCTTTTCTTCTTCTGGTTTCCGCATGCCGGTAGCCGAAAGAGCACACCTAACGTTGAATGTCGCTATTTGCATTGTTCATTTGCATTTTAGTGTTTTCTGTTTGAGCTCTGTAGCTGATTTTTCAAACACTGAGGCCAGGGCTCCAACCTCAGCAGGACGTGCCCCTTTTTTACCCGTACAAAGAGCGATGCAGTTTGAACATGTGGTTTGAGTGTGGGTCATGGTTATCTTTCGATGGCTGTTTTTATTCTCATCCACAGATGCCACCCTTTAGATGAGCAGCAGTAGTTCCCCAATTGAACTAATTAATCCTGGCCATTGAACTGTAGGATTATATGCCCAAGACCAGGTTAGGCATTGCGATGAGCCATTAAGAGGGTTTATCCACTTGCCTTTATGTCCACCATACTGCTTCCCATGGCTTTAAGAAAAAAAAAGTCTTTCATTCCTCCATTTTTCATTATTAAGTTTTAACTTAGTTAAAGTCTACAACTACTTTTTTTTAAATTCTTCTTAGCATCCTTATAGGTATTCTGTTTTACATTTACTTTGGTTTATTGGGTTCTAATAAATCCAATAGTGTTAGCTTCTTTGGCTAGGTTCAAATTTCGAATTTTGAATTTTCAGTTAAATTGTGCTTCCATTTAAAACACAGATAATGTACAGCACTGATTTTACTGTGAAAAAATTAAATAAAATCATACATGCATTTTAAATGATAATTTAGTAAAGGACTATATTACTAGCTAGATTTGGGGCTTGTCTTGAAGTGGACGTGCTTGTTCTTTCCTGAATTATTTTCAAATGGTCTCTCTAGTATAATTTTTCAGCTTTTATGAGCATTTATATACATTTGGTCACTCTACTGTTTGACGGGGGTGGAGGTATCTTCTAATAATAGACTTCAGTTGTTCATAATTCTAATATATATTTTAGGTTTTATAATTGCTCCACTATAATAGCATTGAGCAGATTTTTATGCAAAAACATTCCTTATTAGCATTTCTTTATCACACACACATGTTTATGTATAGGCCAATGTGTTCAGAAGGTGTATATATGTGTGTGCGTACACACACACAATCTGTCTCCAAGGTAACATTAATACCTACTGAGATTGTAGTCATTTCATATACTTTGATTTCCTATTTATATGAACTGCAGAATAAAATTCATATTCACTGACCTTTTGAATCTTAAACTTTTTCTTTTAACCTCTTTTTTTCTTTCATTTAACATTACACTATAATATCCTCACATTATTTTAAAAAAGTGTTTGTAGGACTCACACTCATTGCAATTCATCCAAGATTCATAACTGCCCATTTGAAATTTTAGCAGACAAATGTCTAATTATAATAGAAATGCAGTGGATGCATTGTGATATTTGCAGAATTTTTTTGTTTGTTTAAATCTGTGTCTTACATACCAGTACATAAAATAATTTTATCATAATATTTTTTTAAACATGTATCAGCACAAAATATTATTTCCAGTAAATACAAAACAGTTACTGCATATATATTTACTCTAAGAGATACCATTTTTTTTATTTGTTTCGGTTTTTATTTTGTTATTGTTTGAATTTTCTTTTGTTGTGTTTATTTTTTGTATGTGTTTATTTTCATATTACTATTACAAAACCATGATCATCTTATGATAATTTAATTCAATTATAGTTCACAAACCTAAATCAGATCAATATATCAAATTTAGTTTTATTGTTTAATTTGCATTTAGATAAATTCATCTTGTCTAAAAAAGATTCTAAATGTCTTTTTTTTTCCCAAAATTGACTATTAGTTTAATTTTGTTAAAATAAATCTAAATTTCATTTAATCATATATCCTTAAAAACATTAGTTTGTTAAATCATTTCTCATTTATGTTAAATACATGATTGTGAATTATTATCAAAATATGATCATATATCAAGCAATCATATAAATATATCAGTCATGTCATATATAATCTAATATCAATCATTTAATAAAAATAATTCAAATGATTTGATAATTATTATTGATACAATATTAATTGTGAATTGATTTTAAATTATTTTCATTTCAGTATATATCACTTTAAAATGTCTTATAATCATTAAGTTTCATTAGATAAATAAATTAAAACAAAATTTCCTAAGCATATCAAGTATATTTTAATTTATACAATGATAATTACTGAATATATATGATATATATGTTAATTCAAACATAGATGATCTGTAAATGAAAACATTGATTGTCAAAGTTTAACATCCAAAGAAAAAATGGTTGCTAATATCAGGAATGGGTATTTTGATTTTTCTTTGTTTTTGTTTGTTTGTTTGTTTGTTTGTTTTTTTGTTTTATTTTGTTTTTGTTTATGTTTGTTCTTTTTTTTTTCTTTTTATATTTTCCAGAGTTTAAACTTGGCATGTTTATCATGAGCTTTAGAAATTTCATCATTTTTTTATGCCTTTCCTTTAAAAGCTGATATCATTATAAGCCCCTGAAAGATGACTTACTCACAGTTATATTATTTGCTCTTAAGTTACTTAAAACTGTGTAGAATAGGGATATGAAGTTCTTAGATATTTTGAATACCCACATCAAAGTTTCAAAAGATTACAAATAAGTCAAAAAACATCAAAGTGAGAAAGTCTTTATATTTTGAACTTTTATCTGTACCTAAGCTCACAAAATTCCCACAAAAAAATGAGCACAAATCAAAGTTATATTTTACTCCAGATATATCGTTTTACCTGTGGCATTTTTGTCTTGATATATGTATATGTATGTTTGTGTGTATATATATATATATATATATATATATACACACATATATATGTGTGTGTGTGTGTGTGTGTATGTATGTATATATATATATATAGGCATCCATGTGTTTTTATTGTCTGTGGATTAGCATAGACCTGGACAATTTTGTATAAAAGTGAATGCAGCAGGTATTTCCTTTTCATGATACCAGTGTTGTCCAAGGGAAATCAGTGTCACAATAGGTATTGCCAGAATGAGGTTGAAGCCAATTTAGAACTGCCTTAGGGATTCTTGATCCCTCACTTCAACTGGTTGTACTCCCGAGGCTTGAGAGCCCATTCTGTTCTGGTATTTTACCCATATATATATATATATATATATATATATATATATATATATATCAGACAACTTTTATATAAAATTGAACCAAACATTAAAGAATCTTGTAAGACACCAAGAAAAGAAATCTATAAAAAATTACTTAAAAGAACCCTATCTTTAGTTTTTGATGAAACATACTTTATATACATATATATATATATATATATATATATATATATATATATATATATATATTAAAGTGTTTGAATATTTATCTTAAAAGAGTAGAGTTGTTAAGTTTATCATTTTGAGTAATATTAATTCATTGTTACTTGGTAGCTAATGTACTTCAATGAACCAAATGACCTTTGCCAACTTTTCTCTTTATTTTGATTGAGAGTAAGCAATTGTCTCTCTTGACTCTTTTAGATAGAAGTCTTTCTGATGCCAAACATGGTGAGTTAGTTCAAATTCTTTTACTTTCTCCTAGTCCTCCCTCTTTCACATACTAACTCAATCTCTTTTCTTCGCTTCACTATCTATTTATTTCAGATACCCTTTACTAATAATATATCAATTTTTTTTAATGATCAGACTGCTTTAGAGTCTCTTTAATTAAAATAACTATTATAACTAGTAAAAGACTGGGTCTAAAATTTCATCAAGGAAAACTTGTAAAAGGGACAACACTATCTTATACATACTCAAACAAATTAAATAAAAACAGAAGTTTTAAGCAAAAACATATCAATTCGGTATTATTTATATTAATATATGTTCAAAGCAAATACTAGCAATATTTTTATGATCTAACAATAAAAATGAAAATCTCAATTATGAAACCACCAATCAAGATAATTTATAAAGCAAAATTTGAAATTGTTTTCAATGTCTACCATGTCGGTTAGAGTTGAAGTGTATGCCAACTGCACCACTACAGAGCAGTAAGCCCTTCTCTCCCAATGGGGCTGCTTTTGGTAATGGGTAGTGAACTGTAATGCCTGAAGATGGAATCCTGGTGGTTGAGTAGTCCATGACATAGGTACTAAGTAGTCATGTGACATGTAACACACCACTTTGGCCCTTAGGCTAAACAGGTGGTCAGAAAGGCCTATTCTGATCAATTGGCTTGTTATATCAAACCCTAGCACCTATATGATTATATCCCAATTGTATTCTACAAATTGCTCTTATGGCAAACAAACACCCAACCCTTTTTATCTTAAAGGTGCTAGAAGGCAATGGTTAAGAGTCAGAAATAATTAAAGAAAATATTTTCTACCAGTTTATCAATACACATGAAGTAAATGAAAATTATTTTTGCCAATATCTTAATACACATGAAATCATATCTACAAAAAAACAAGAGTTGGCATTAAATAATCCACAAGATTTTATATACCATTAAATAAAATAACCAATCAACCAATCAAAATAGTTTACTAAATTTCATTTCATGCTCTAACAATTCAATTAATAACAAAAATATTTACCAATAAACTATTTACTTACAAATCATATATACAAAGGAAACAAGATTTAGTATTAAATGGCTTACAAGGATTGATATGCCATTAAATAATAACCAAACTAAACAAATGTTTTCAATGTATAGTGTGCAGCAGAAATAACTCCCACATTTTAAGCTGTCACCTTTATGGTGAAAGTGAACTTAGGCAAATGACATTGATAGCTCTATTTAGCTAATCTCTTACCATTTTTTTTACTCATAGGATTAGTTACAATCTTGGTTTGGATTGGTGCATACTGTGTGATTGTTATTGAAACACTTTTTAAGACTAGTGAATCTGTAATTGCTACACATGAAGTTTTTCAAACTCATTCCATGTTACATCAAAATGATGCTGTTCCAGATAGAATTTTCAACTCATAGCAGTATTGATTTTCTATATCATCATTTCTATGTTACATGAAATGAGCACAAAAAGCACTGTAGAAATGACAGATTTGCCAGTCTTAAAAAAGGTTTCAGTAGCGAACACATGGTGTGCATCTATCCCAGCCATGATTATAACTGATCATATCTGAAAAAAGTGGTAAAACATTAGCTAGATAGAGCTACCATTATCACTTGCCTAAGTTCACTTACACCACACAGGTGACAGTTTAAAATATGAGATGCACTCTGTATAATTATTATAGGAACATGCATTTTTCATATGTGCATATCTCACTTAAAACAGTTAAAATTCATTCAAACATACCTCATACTTTGACAGCAAGCAATCTAGAAAATTGTGTCAAGTTTTTCATCAGAAAGGAAATATCATTCACAGAAATTTCAGAAACTAAATCATTTTTGATGGTCATCAACAAAAAAAAGGTTTCCAGTAGCTCATTTTATAGCAGGATACCATCAAAGAAGGAGCCCACATGAAAATTGTTTGGTATCCCAGTGGACCAGTCTGCAACTGATAGTAGCAGTATAATAATCCACAATGTGTATTATATACATACATACAGTATCATCCTTAAATAAGTACACTCCTAATAATTTTTTTTATAAAAAGTTAATTTCCTTGTAAACCAAAGATACCAGGATTTTATTATTTGGTAGGGCATTTACAATTAAAAAAAAAACAGATATCATTAGGCATTATTTATTTTCTCTCTTCTCTTTAACAACATTTACCTGATGTTGATTAAGCTGGCTCCAAATGTGAATTCTTAGGAATTATTATCTAAATGTTCCTAGCCACATTTGTGTTTTGAATTCAGAGTTTTCTTTTTCCTTTACCAATTGCCATACCAAGATTAACAAGCTCAGTATGCCCTGTTATTTACCTATAGCTGGAGAGAGTAAATAGATTCATGCCTTTCCAAAGGGCATTAGTGTAAAAGTGAAATGCAAACATCCTCATTCAGGATTTGAACTCGCATTGATCTATCCATTTCTTATGATAATAATAGTTAGGCTGTGCACATTATCTTTTACCAAATTCTGTTACCAAAAATATGAATATGCAACAATCTAAAAACAAGTATACCTTATATATATATATATATATAATTTTATTTTGATTACATAGGTGTTGCATAGGAGGCACACTTAGCATAATGCTTATCATTGTAGGAAATGGAATCAGTGACGAGAGTTCAAATCCTTAACCAGGTTGTTTACGTTTCATTTTGTACTAATAACTGGGTTCTTTAGCTTCAGTTTAGGAGAAAGAAAAACCTGAATTCAAACCAGCTTTACTACATTTGTAGAGTTTGGTAATAAATGATACCTGATGAAATCCATTTTAATTGTATAATGTTACACTATAAATAATAAAAATAATAAAATTCTGGTATGATTAGATTAGAAGAATATTAACTTTTAAAAAAAAAACTGTTAAGGTTGTATCTATTTTTGTGTGACACTGTACATATATTTCATTAATAACATTTTCATCACATTTGCACAAGAGTTTAAGTACGTGATATTAGCAATGTGTGATAAGAACACTTATTCAAAAGATTCCTACTTTTTGATAATACCACACTTTTCTGAATTTGAAACAGAACACTACAACTTACATTCTTGATAATGGCCAACAACGGTTGAAAGTACTTGTCACAGTCAATGGACCCTTAATGGTTTCTTTTCACAGCTTAAACTTGATTCTACAGTTTAAGCTGTTTATGCATGAAGTCACCAAAAAGTGGTGAAAATTCTCATTTAAGAAACTGACAACATTCCTTTATCTACTTATATATATATATATATATATATATATATATATATATATATATATATATATATATATATATACACATATTGCATGTAACACTTTTGAATTGTCTATTCCTGTGTAATGGTGAACATAAAGCAGCCTTTACTAAATTTTGAATTTGGCAGTTCCATTTTCTGCATTGATAACCTTGATGCCATATGTACCTCTGACAACAATGATGATAATATAGGTATAATGATAAAACAATAATAATAAAATGTATAATTATGCAACTACAATAATAATACAAATATAATAATTCAAGAATAGCAACAATAATACAAGTATACTAATACATCAACAATGACTAAAATAATGATACTAGTATACTGATGCAACAACAATAATGATACAAGTATAATAATTCAACAATAATCATAATAATATAAGAAGTATGATAATTGAACAATAACTATGATAAGATGACAAATATAACACTATAATAATAATAATAATAATAATAATAATGATAAAGCAATAACATTAATAAAAAAAAAATTCTAAATATTATTTTCTAATCCATTTACCCAAGCAATTTCCTTATTACCAAATACTCTAAAATCTATTTATTTTCTAAAATAGTTTAGAATTGGAATTCAAAGACTTAGAATTTTTGTCAGTCATTGCAATAATGCATAACAAGTCAAGACTTTGGTTTGATTTTTGTACATATTTTCTATTGAACATTAAGATTGATTGTTCGGTTGTGCATGCATTTAAAACTAACATTGAAGCTAATGAATGTTTCATTCAGTAATTTTCTTCAGTTAGTGCTGCATTTTGCTCTTTATTAGATGATTGCTGTAGATTTTGATCCCTTTTTTCCTCCATGTATTATGATCCACACCTGTTTTCTATTAGAGATAAAAACCATAGAAACTGTAGCCAGTAAATTAGTGCTAATCTATGTATGCAAGTATAGTATACTTCTATAGAGTTCTCTAAACAATGAAATTATGTAAATATTAGAATAGATATTAAAATTAGGTTTGTTTTTGCCTTAAATCAGTTCTTCCAAAGGTATTATACATATGCAAAACCAAAATTAAGCTATTCATTAAATGATGAATAATTTAATGATAATAAATGGATTATATAATTTATATTACTAAAGGATCTACTTGTGTTGGAATATTTGAATGATTTTATTTATTTATTTACTAAATTTTTTCTTTAATTCTGCTGCTGTTAACATCAACTAATTGTATAACTTTTCTCAGATTAATATCAGCTAGTTTGAAATATATCTATCATTCAACACATTTTGGTAGAACCATGAGATTTCATTAAAAAATCATTTGGAAATTTAATATTCATTTATTTTATGCTTCTTCAGACTTATAGAAAATTTTTCTTCATTCTTTTTTTTTACTTTTCTTTTTCTTATATCATATTACAATTTGTTTTGAATTGATTAAGTTTTTCTAACATTAAACATCAAATTGCTTATTCAAGGTTATCCAATAAAGAATGAAATATTTAATAAGACATCACCCATATTGGTATTTTTTGTCTATAACACTTTAGGCAAATAACTACTAAATTCTAATTACAAAACTGTTTCACTTTCTTATTTTTAAGTAGTACTTACAAAACATTATGCAGCGGAATATTTTAAATGACTTTGATATATATAATGACATGCAAAAGTATTGGACATGTTTTTATTTTGTTTTTTTAAGAAAACAATTTCTATTATTGTTACTCTCTTCAAACTTCAACTGAATATAGAAAATACTTAATCTATACTATGTATAAAGAAGAAAGAGGGAATAAATCTATAGACAAATTCAAAATATAAGTATCATGCATAAGTTTTGGGCACATTGCAAAAATAAGAATAAAACAGACTAAAATTTGCAGTTTGAAATAGAATTCTATTCAAATTATGAATTTACACACACACACACACACACACACCAAAGTAATGAAATGATAAAACCCTATTTCAGTTTACCAAAGATTAAACATAAAAGTAATATAGTTGGGGTACAGGAAATAATTAAATCAATATGTGAGTAGGTTCCAAAATAAGAAGTATATCAGCATTACTCAGACCCCATATCAAAATCAGCATTATTCTTTAGTGTTGAAATCATATTTCATCATTTTATCAGTGTGAGCATATATACATATATGTGTGTGTGTGTTTGTGTATATATATATATCTAACTGATATATATATATATATATATATATATATATACACAGATATTTAAAATGAATTAAGTAGCAGTGTACTTGATGTCTTAACTCCAGCTAGAAACTAATATTGTGTTGGGTCATGAATAATTTCTGTTTTAGTAAAATATAATTCATTCATGAATAATTTAACAATAAACTAATTTCAATCAATAGTATAATCGCCATTATTTTGAATCACATATTGCCATTTAGCAGGTAGCCTATTGATTCTTCTCAAGTCAAATTCAGCTGGTTTCAAGCTCAAGAATTTTTTCACAAACATTTTCACCTGATCTTGAGAAATATTTTTGTCATTCAGAACATTTTGTTGAGATTAAAAGTGGAAATCACTTGATGCAAGGGCTGGTGAATATAGTGGACAGGGTAGAAAAGACCAGCCTAAATCTGATATTTTTTCCTGCACAATTCTTGCTGAATGTGCCTTTGCATTATTATAGAGAAGCATAACATTTCTCCTATTGATAAGTGTGGGGTATTATCTTAGATTTTCATGAACACATTGCAGCTATTGAGAGAATAAGTCTGCATTAAATGTCTGATTGCAGTTTAAAAATGTAAAATGAATAATTGTTATGATCCCACCATACATACAGCATAACTTTTCTTCCATGAAGCTCTGCCTTTGGGATAGGCTATGAAGATTTATCTTTGTCAATCCATTGCTTTTGCATTGAAAATAGTCATAAAAGATCCATTTTTCATCACCCATATTGAAAGAAGACTTGTCACTATGCATATGTGATCTTCCTTATTCTTTTCAGAAAATAAGGAACCCAAACAGCCAGCTTGCTCACTTTTCCCATCTTTTTCAAGTGGCAGCAAATTGTCAATTTGGATGTGTTGATGTCAAGTGCTAATTTTTGAATACTTTTGCATAGATTGCATTCCTCCAATTCTTTTAAAGTATCTTGACTGAGGTCTGATGAGTGTCCTGTTCTGGGTTCAATGATGCATCACCAGAATAAAACTTTAAAAACCTTTTTCAATCTTGGTGGTCCGTATTGACACCTTGGCCATAAAAACTACAAATTTTCTTTACTGTTTCTAAAGTATTTTTGTTATTCTTAAATTCACACAACATTACATGTAAAATATGCAGTTTCAGTTCCTATATTTTAAGAGTATGAGATTGTAGATTAAATTATGATGCACACTCTTTCCCTACCAAAATAAGAATGACCAATGAAGGCACTCTTTAATCAGGTAATTTCTCATTGTATCTAAAACATTGAAAGTTTGAAATGCATAGTTACAACTTACTTTTAAAAAAGCAGAAATTATTTATGACTTAACTCAATAGAAGGGCAGAGTTGACACCTTGGTAGAGAAACTGAATGAAAACTCTGTATTTAAACTCTACCCTATTAGGTTTAGCTGGTAAGGAGGTACAGCTAGACACCCAGCAGGACTGAATAACACCCTGTTTAAGGGCAGATGATACTCTCTATAGAAGAACAGCCGTCTAGCAACTCTATACTACAACTAGCGACCTGTTTTCAATTCCTAGAACGGTCAAATATGACCTCAGCAAGCTCAACTGACTGATGTATACATATTATATATGCATGTGTGTATTTCTGTGTTTTCACTTCTTGGGAATAAGTATAAATTCAGTTTTTTTGTTAAATTTAAAATTAGATTTTTCTCTTAAATTAAATAATTATTCTCTACTGAAAATAATGATTCATTTTTTTATTTAATTTTTTAAATTTCTAAAATGATTTTATGACTTCCTTATCACCCAACCAACAGTTTGAATTAAATTCTTATTTGAGGTGCATTCAAAAAGTATAAAAACTGAAGCTGCATTTACCAAGACAGTTATGAATAATGAATGAAATATCAATTTTCTTCAAAATAGTCCTCTTGGCATCTAACACACTAATCTAACCCAAAGTATCCACTGGTTAAAGCAATTCTTTCTTTTGATATAAAGCTGCACTGTTGTATTTCTTTTAATGTCATCTACCTCCTCAAATCTTTGGATGAATTTTCAGTTTAAGAAACAAGAAAAAGCCACACAAAGCTAGGTCTGGTTAATACAGAGGGTGCTGTGTTTGCACAATTATGTTGTTTAACACCCTTATTCCAATGAGTTTTTCATTGGTTGAAGCACCTCAAATCTTATCCTTCAACTGAATTTTCAATTTAGGAAAGAAAAATTTGTATTGAGCTCCACTTACACCATCCTTTGTTTTGCCAAAAATATTTTATTCGGAAAATATTGAGACTGACTTAATTTTTTTTTTTTTCAAATTGACACTACCTTTGCACAAGGTATGTTCTCACGTATCCTTCTAACTCTTGGTTAAATAGTATTATTGCTGTTCTTCTACAAAGATGACTTTGGCATTAGATAATACATGAAGGTTGTTGGTATGTTATTAAACAAAGAAACCAAACCCAACCAAATTGTCTTTAAATCATCTAAGCAGCAGAATCAGCTTAATCGCTTATATATTATATAAGCGATTAAGCTGATTCTGCTGCTCAGTTGTGCATGTTTTAATTTAAATTTTGAATTCTAAAAATATCAAATTCTGAAATCTTAATACTTTTTAATCACACCTCATATTTACTTAATCCTGATTATTAATTTACCTTTGAAGAGTTTTTGTTTTTAAGAAAAAAATTCTAAGTCAACAGAAAACGTACTTTGGTATCAGTTCTAAAACTGTTGCATATATTCTACAGTATGAACATTTTAATACTTTCTATAAAAGTTTTTTAAAATGTTTTCCCCACCCCCAGGAAACAATAACATCAGTTTTTTAGTTTTGTTTGTTTTTGTTTTTGCTAGGGGGAAAGAGAAAATCATTTTTATACAATCTGACTGACAAATGTTATTTCTATTTGAATAATAAAACCTTTCTGCTTATTCAAAAAAATTTAATTTAATTTTTTTTTTCTTTTTAGTTTTTCCAAAAGCTTGTACACAAATAGAAATTGCTTTATGGTAAAATGTTAGAAGATAGCAACAAAACTGATACACAAATACCTCTGAGGAAAATGGTTCTTATTTTTAAAGATTAACATCGTTAAAATAATTTTTAGAAGTCATATTGTTTATAGAGATGCACATAAATGAAATCATATATATCCAAGAGCAAATAACAAAAATAAAAACTTGTTCTTAACGCATTGTTAATTAAAATCCAAAAATATCTGCCTGGTGTGTGTGTGTGTGTGTGTGTGTAGATATGTTTGTATGTATATATATATATATATATATATATATATATATATATATATATATATATATATATATATGTATATATAAAATCACTAATATTTTTTCTTTCTTTTTATTTTATTCATATTCTTAAAAATATGCAATGAAAAAGTTCCTTCTTCCTCATCAATAAAACTTTGTATTCTATATTTTTGGAAATGTGAAAGAAAATGACTTATCTCTGAATAATCTATGCATGTGTCAACTTGTCTTTATATCTCAAAATCTTTTAATTGTGTTGAGTTTTTCTATTTTATGATTTTATGCTATAGTTACAAACTATATACCTTTTATAAAGTAGAAAAGACATGCCAGGCTTCCATTCAAATCTTTTAACCCCTAATTTTAATACATATTAGTTGTTTAGTCAACCATCCATGGTTAAATACAGAGGCTGATGTGGTACAATAAATTCAAATCAAAAAAGTTTTAGGGTGAATAGAAATCAATTTCTAGTTTATTTTTATGAAACAGTAAATGTTATGCAGTAAAGAATATCAGACATAACCCCATTAATAGCTTTGAATATCAATGTAAATTTTCAGAATATAAATTATTGATTGGTCAAATAAAAAAAAGAACCAACATTGGTAAGATTCAAATATATGTCTGTCAAGAATGTCTTGATATGATTATAATCTAATGTCTTGCTTGATCTTTTCTAAGCATAATCAATTTTGATCTGAAATTGTCACTATATGTTTGATCTTTATAATTAATGGAACAGCATTGCATTAAGTGCATTGACAAAGAAAGATTATACTAAAAAATAATATTTGTTGTGTAAAATAAGTACTTTTTTTTTCATTGATAGGTTACAGATTTATTAATATATCTGTTTGTGGGTGTTTGTATGTATGTATTCACATATAGACAGGCCAAATAATGTATATTTGTGTGCGTGTATGTGTAAATAAACAAACTTTTAAAAATTTTTTTCTTAAATCAAGAAATTGCTCAAATACTGGCCAACAGAGCTGGATAAAACCTAAAAGAAACTGCTTTCTCACCTTTTCATGTTAGTTTCATTACCTAAAGTTTTATGTATTAGAAAAATATAATTAGGATTAAAATAAACTTGTTTGATCCAATGAGTGTATTTTTAATACATGAAATTTTAAGTAATGAAGCCAACATGAAGAGGTGAGTAGCAATTTGTTTTATAATTATATATATATTAAATAAATAGATCCATGAAGAGATTTGTATTTTTTTATTTTAGGATTTATTTATTTTATTCTTACATATGTGCATGTTTCCAGCTTGTTGCTTTCATCAGAGAATATATACGGTACAAGGCCTTGTTAAGGGGGTACTCCATGAGACTTGAACTCACTTGTGTTTGCAGTTTGAATGGTTTTCAGTTGGTTATGGGTTTATATGGAGGTCACTCCTCTCTTTTTCTTAAAGTATGTTTTTAAAAAAAAGTATCAAATATCAAAGGCAAATGAGGAGTAAAGCAGGCTAAGGTAAACATACTCTCAGAAAAAGAGAGGAGTGACCTCCATATAAACCAATAACCAACTGAAAACCATTCAAACTGCAAATACAAGTGAGTTCAAGTCTCATTGAGTACCCCATTAACAAGGCCTTGTGCCATATATGTTCTGATGAAAGCAACAAGTCGGAAACATAAACATATATAAGAACAAAATAAATCATAAAAAAATACAAAACTCTTTGTGGACCTACTCATTTAAAAATATTTCTTTCTCTTTAGATCTACTACAAAATTTTATATATATATATATATATATATATATATATATATATATGTGTGTGTGTGTATCTTTACTCAACTCCTCCTCCTTGAGGAAGATGAGATTTTAACAAAAGGTCAGTTTTTAAGCAAAGCTGGATTGAATTCGGAGTTTTCTTTCTCCTAGACTGGTTGTCATACCAAGACTAAAGAGTGTAGTCAGCCCTACTAATTACCTGGAGGTAACTTGAGTTTTCTTCTCAAAATCATCACTTTCAAAAAGAAAAAATTCCTTATTATAATTTTCATTTCAATCCCTTCTTTATTTTTATGACTAAGAAATAGCCAAAAATATTAAATCTCTTCTAAATAAAACTGAAACATTGGAAATACCTGAAGACAAAACCATATAAGAAGATAAAATTTTTTAATTTTGTAAAATTCATTCTTATTATCAGATAAAGATATGAATAGAAGATGAATAAGAAGAGAAAATCATGATTTTTTTATCATTAATTTAACAAGCATCAAAAGAACTAAACTTCTTACAAATTATTACACCTATCTGACACTTGTACAATGTAGTATAAAAAAAGGAATAAATCAGCTCAGCTTCAGGAGTCCTTCCGCCAAAGTAGCACCCACCCCCACGAACACATATTTAACCAACCTTGTGTTACATTCCAGCTCCATTTCAGGGTGATAAATATTTATGAATGCTTGATCTTGGTTTTAACTTTCGAATGCCTTTTAAAAAATTTAAAAGGATTTTTTGTTTTGTTTACTCAAAATATCCTGATAAGTTGACAAGCCATTTCATTGTTAAAAACTAATTTATCTATCTCTATATTAATACTTAAGTAACCACTTACCTACCTTGCCCAATCGGCTGGGGGGGGTCTTCATGGTGTAATGGTTAAAGCGATGGACTGCGGAATCGTAGTAAGCGAGTTCGTACTCCAGTCGCACTATTTTGCTCACTTTTGGGCAAATACCCTTGGGAAAGGTATGAACCCCCTTACCCTCCCTGCTATGGGTTAAATAGTACCACTACTGTTCTTCTAGGAGAATGGCTTTGGCATTAAATAACCTACAAAGGTTGATATACCATTAAACAAAGAAACCAAACCAATCAGCTGGGGCTATAGAATAGACCAACTGCTTCTCTGCAGAGGGGTAAAACATCCCCAACGAATGTCCTTGATATGACACCAAACAATCTAATGGTAAGGTTCCAGTAATGCTGGAGCTTTGGGAAATGCAGAGTACCCCTTCATTGCCATCACTCCCAGGTCCACTCTGACCCAGAGTGGTAGAACCTGATAGGGTCCTATCTATGGGTCAAATAGAATTAAACTGCTTACTTATGCTAAACTGAATTGCTTGAAATAGAACTGTTTTGACATCTGTGTGTAAACCAAAAACTCTACTTATACTAAACTGATTTGTTTAAAAAAGAATTGTTTGACTAAACTTAATAGCTTGAAATAGAAATGTTTTTTGACAATTAAACTGTGTACTTATGCTAATAGGAATTGTTTGAAATAGAACTGATTATTTGTATAAAAATGGATTTGGCATTAAATAACTTTCAAAGGTTGATATGCTATATAACACAAACAAACAAACTCCTACCTACCTTTGTTATCAGGATTTAGTGTGTTTCACAGTAAGGTGGGTATAGGATAGATAAAGTTTAATGAAACTTAACTTGTGCACATATACTTTTGCTTGATGGGATAACAGATGGATTGGATTATGAAATTAATTCTTTGTGCACCAAATCTCCCTGTGATTTCAATTTGTCCACCTTGCTTTCTCCATTTTACTTCTTATTTTTATTTTTTTAGGAGTGGGTACGAATCCTACTATATTTTGTTGCTTTTTCTGTTTCTACATTCACTAAGTCCTTGATGTTAGTTTTATTTATTTTTTCTTGTCATAACAAGAAAGTTATGTAAGACAAGAAAATTAACTTGGAAAAGAAGCCAAACGTACAATGAGCAGAAAGTTTTGTCTAAAAAGTTCATATAAAATATGGAGTTATAATTATCACAGTTTTATTTAACTGTGATTAACCCTTTTATGAATTGAATTATCTCCTTCAAACTCCTGACCAGATCAATTTTTCACTCAGTGTTCCATTTTAGAGCACTATTTTTTATTTTGTAAAATAAGAGTATATAATAATACATCTCAATTTTTTTTCTTGCTTAAGAAACATTTTTCCTCTAGATTAAAAGATGATAACTCCTGCACTAAAAAATTAGCAAAATGAATATGTAAAAGGGACTTACTTTATTTACATTTTATTGTAAATCTCACAATGTGACTTTTCTTTTTATTCCTTTCACATACAACAGGCTTATTTTACTGTATTTTGAGTTCAGTTCAAAATAAAAATTCTGATTTTCAGAAAAATAAAACATTACGATAATCAATAAAGTGTTTCATACCAAAATAAAGCTTAAAGGAGTACTTGGAGAGATAATCTTATTTGTGTTTTCTAATGTTGGTTTAAATGGTTTTAAATGTATGATTTTGGTCTTTCCTATTATTGGTTATCTTTTTGTTGTAAACTTATTCATTTTAAATGATCTGCGTATCATATATTTGGATATTCCCTGTAATCTTTTAGCACCCTCTTTCTGAATTTTATACCCCTTTTTGATATTTTCTCTTGTCTTTCATAAGTTTACAACTTTATCCTTGGTTTCATTCACATTATTTTGTCAATGATTTACCTCTGAAGAAATAAAATGAAAAGCAACTTTTTCTCTTTCTTTTGCTCAGTCAGCTGGGGCTGTAGAATACACTGACTGCTTCTCCACAGATGGGTAAGACTCGCTCAATGAATGTCCTAGATATGACACTAAACAATCTGATGGTGAGATTACAGTAATGCTGGAGCTTTGGGAAATGCAGAGTATCTCTTCATTGCCATTGCTCCTAGGTCCATTCTGGCCCAGAATGGTAGCACCTGATAGGGTCCTATCTACGGGTCAAATAGAAGAAAACTGCATACTCATGCTAAACTGAATTACTTGAAATAGAACTGTTTTGACATGTAAACTGCATACTTATGCTAAACTGAATTGTTTAAAATGGAACTGTTTTTGACATTGAAACACTACTTACGTTAAACTGAATTGTTTGAAATGGAATTGTTTTGACATTTTACTGTGTGTAAACAAAATCTATACTTATACTAAAGTGAATTAGTTGAAAAAGAACTAAACAGAATAGCTTGAAATAGAAATGTTTTTTGCCAATTAAACTGTGTACTTATGCTAATAAGAATTGTTTGAAATAGAACTGATTATTTGTATAAAAATGGATTTGGCATTTGATACTACAAAAGTTGATATGCCATAAAACCCAAACAACAAACCATTCTGCTAGAATAAGAGTGTAGTATCTGCATACCTTGTCAGATATTTCAGTGAGTAATTTACCCAGGCTTTTGTCTTAAAACAAGTGTAATATCTGTTCCACCTTTTTACTCATGTTCTCATTTTTGGAACGTATATTATTGGTTGATTGGCTTTTATGGCATATCAACCTTTATAAGTTAATGCCAAATGCATTTTTATACAAATAATCAGTTCTATTTTAAACAATTCAGTTTAGCTTGAGTACACAATGTGATTGTCAAAAACATTTCTATTTCAAGCTATTCAGTTTAGTCAAACATTTCTAATTCAACTAATTCGGTTTAGTTTTGTTTACACAAAGTTAAACCTCAAAACAGTTATATTTCAGACAATTTAGTTTAGAGTAAGAACAGTTTTCAAGTCAAAAACAGTTCTATTTTAAACAATTCAGTTTAGCATAAGTACCCAGTTTAAAATCAAAACACTTCTATTTCAAGTAACTCATTTTTACATAAGTACACAGTTTAGTTCTATTTGACCATAGATAGGACCCCACCACTCTGGGTCAGAGTGGACCTGGGAGCAATGGCAATGAAGGGGTACTCTGCATTTCTCAAAACTCCAGCATTACTGGAATCTCACCATCAGATTGTTTAGTGTCATATCCAGGACACTTGTTGGGGGAGGTCTTACCCCTCGGCAGAGGTCCAGTCAGAGTATTCTACAGCCCCAGCTGACTGGGCAAATTATTGATTGATTATCATTTCTGATTAGTATGTATTCAATTAACAGT